>JAKOGI010002016.1:127500-151553 GCA_029747015.1 Carnegiea gigantea | reverse complement strand
CTATTTATAGGCTAAACAAAGATAACCAAAAGACTTAAAAACTCCTAGCAATTAAAACTAGAAAATTAAAAAGCTTGGAAAATGGAAAAGACTCAACATAAAGGGGTGGGGGAGGTTACAAAGAATATTCTAGGCTTCCAATCAGCTGAAGACATCCATCGAGAACACTCCAAGTCGTGCATGATGTCATCCACATGATGTCATGTAACCAAAGTCTCTTCATTTGCCAAGCATTTAATCCTTGCAGCAGCCTCCACTTCAACTGAGCATAACTCTCAGCACACACGTCCAAATCAGGTGATTCTAGGCTTGTTGGAAAGCCCTGGAAATCTATTTTCCAGAATGGGCTCATGTGCTCATTTTGGATAAGTAGATCAAAAGTTATGGTCTGAACATTACACCTATATTAGAACTGGACTGGAGCAGGACAACTTCCCTTTGAGCGCTACTTTGCCCAATCAAATGACGTCCAAATTAAATAAAATTGGGCTTATTTTAAAGCTGACATCTTAAGCTTCAAAAACCATGTGGCCCCTCAAGTGGTGGGTCCACTTGAGCTAGTCCAAAAAAATGAGCACAAAAAAAAATTACCTTCCGCAGGGATGAATCGGGCACCAATTCTTCCGGAAGGAATATGAGTTTTATCCAGATTTTCGCCACTTGCTTGACTTCTTCATGGTGTTTAAAGTCCTTGAACTCACTTAATAAGAGAAAATATGAGAGTTTCCATGCACGCTCTTGTTTGACACTTTTCTTCTTGGAAGTTGACCTTAAATAAAAATGATGCATATGGGAATATGCATCATACTCCCCGGGTGGTTTTGAGTTTGTCCTCAAAATCGGGAGTTCTTTTTTCTTCTCATACAAGAGGGCATATTTATGAAATGGGGTTCTTTCTGGACAAAAATTATAGGGCATCTCTTGAAGAGCAGTATGATCATAGGGTTGATAAAAGAGGGTAATGGGAGGGTAGAAACTAGGGTTAGACTCGGTTGGGAGAAGAGAGGTGAGTAAGAGGTTCTTTTGTAAGACTTTTTGTGATTTGGGGGTTTGAGAAGGTTGAATGGGGCTAGGTTCATGCTCATCAAATCTTGGAGGTAGGCTCCAATTTACCTCATTATCTACTTCGTTATAGGCGTCAAAGATGGGAGGTAGATCAAAGTTAACGTCACTATTTTCTTGATAATGACCTTCTCCATTTAAGACAAATGGATAGCTAACTTCTTTTTCTTTCTTCATGGCTTCTTCCCATTCGGTCAAGGTGATGAATTCCTTGTTGGGGCAGTCCGAGAGTGCATGACCAAAGCCTTGACACTTAGAACACCTTTTAACGCTCATGCTAGAACTCATGGGAGGACCAGATGTGTATGAGGCTGATTTGTGGATGTGTTTGGGTTTGGAAATTTGGTCAAGTAGGCAACCTAGGCTCTGATACCAATTGATGTATACGTGGGTGGTAAGTGAACCAAATCAATACGTGGGTGGTAAGTGAACCAAATCAAACTCAAATAAACCCAAATAAGATTTGAACCAAAGTAAAGAGAAAATGGAAGGTTGATTGAGATGGAATGAAAATAGTAACAAAAAAGAACAAAGGATAAACAAGACCTTGCACTTGAGATAATCCTTCGCGGAGCCACTCAAGGACTTGATCTTGGGCAAATCCTCTCGTCTTCACTAAGGAATCACTCCAATTGGAAAAGAAAAGAGAACCTAGAACACCACTTGAACTTGCTAAAATTCAAGATATAGAACTAGGGATTTTTTTTTTGGACACAAATGAGAATCACTCTCAAGGTGTTTGTACTACTCTTGGAAAAGCTTACAACTCTGAATTCAAATGCAACTACATAACCCACCTATTTATAGGCTAACCAAAGATAACCAAAAGACTTAAAAACTCCTAGCAATTAAAACTAGAAAATTGAAAAGGCTTGGAAAATGGAAAAGACTCAACATAAAGGGGTGGGGGAGGTTACAAAGAATATTATAGGCTTCCAATCAGCTGAAGACATCCATCTAGAACACTCCAAGTCGTGCATGATGTCATCCACATGATGTCATGTAACCAAAGTCTCTTCATTTGCCCAGCATTTAAGCCTTGCAGCAGCCTCCACTTCAACTGAGCATAACTCTCAGCACACACGTCCAAATCAGGTGATTCGGGGCTTGTTGGAAAGCCCTGGAAATCTATTTTCCAGAATGGGCTCATTTGCTCAATTTGGATAAGTAGATAAAAAGTTATGGCCCGAATATTACACCTATATCAGAACTGGACTGGAACAGGACATGTCTTCTTTGAGTAATATTTAGCCCAACCCAACGACGTCCAAATTAAACATAATTGGGCTTGTTTGAATGCTGAGATCTTAAACTTCAAAACCATGTGGCCCCTCAAGTTGTGGGTCCACTTGAGCTAGTCCAAAAATGAGCACAAAAAAAATTACCTTCCGACGGGATGAATCGGGCACCAATTCTTCCGGAGGGAATATGAGTCTTATCCAGATTTTCGCCACTTGCTTGACTTCTTCATGGTGTCTAAAGTCCTTGAACTCACACAATAAGAGAAAATATGAGAGTTCCCATGCACGCTCTTGTTTGACACTTTTCTTCTTGGAAGTTGACCTTAAATAAAAATAAAAATAAAAATGATGCATATGGGAATATGCATCAATATATATGTGTCTATATATACACACACACACATATTTATATATATATGTATGCATGTATGTATGTTTGGATGTATATATGTACATATAGATGTGTGTGTGTGTGTGTGTGTGTGTATATATATATATGTTTGGATATATATATATGTTCATATATATATATATATGTCTATATATGTGTGTGTGTGTGTGTGTGCATGTGTGTGTGTGTATACATATATATATATAGATATGCATACACACACACACACACACACACACACACACATATATATATATATATATTTATACATACAGTATACATATGTATATAGATAATATATAATATATATACTATATATATATTATATATATATATATATATATATATATATGTACGCACACATTAGATACATACGTACCCATATATATATATTATGATCGTAATATATATATATACTATAATAATACTGATATATATATATATAGATATATATATACATGCACAAAATATAGTAGGTATATATACTTATATATATATATATATAGATATAATATTATATATATGACTATATATATATATATACATATATAGATAGGAATTATTAATATTTATATGATACGTACGTACAACATATAGATATATTATAGCTATATATATATATATATGTATATGTACATATGTCCGCATGTATACATACATACATATATATATATATATATATATATATATATATATGTATGTATTCGCATATATATATATATATATATATATATATATATATATATATATATATATATTAAATATATATATATATATATATATATATATATATATATATATATATATATATATATATACGCGCGTATGTCTATATATATAAATAGGCATATACATAATATATATAATATGTATATGTAATGTATTTTTAAATATATATAGCTATATATAGATAACTAGATATATAATATATATAATATATATGATAAGATGTATAATATCTTATATATGTATTTGTGTGTTGTACATATAATATATATATACTATATGTATATATAAAAAATATATTATATAATAATTACATAAATATGCATATTTATATATATACTATATATATCATAGATATAGTATAATATAATCTATATTATATATATATATATAATATATTATATTATATTATATTATATATATACACACATACATAATAGACATTACTACTATACATATATATATATTATCTATATACTTTATATATAATAATATATTATATAATATATATATATATATATGTGTGTGTGTGTGTTTATGTGTGTATGTTGGCCAAAGTGACAGTCACATTGATCACCCTATGGGTTGGGTTGTTACAAAGTGGTTAATTACCTATTAATCATATCATTAATTCCCTATCTTGGGTTTTAGCTCAATGCTACTATATTAGGGGGATCAGATCAGGGATTGATTGAGATATCATGTGTTGAAAAGCTTCCTAATCCACTCTTGACTCTCTCTCTCTCTCACGTTAATTCGGCCATCACTTGGGATTTGGGTAGATCTAGCAAAAATTGACCCAACCCGAAGACCCGACCTGAACCTGCCCGAAAGTTTTTGTTTTTGGACAGGATTTTTTCGACCCGAACCCAAAAGGCCCATAAACTTTTGGGTCCAACCCGACCCAAACCTGAACTCGCCTGCTCAGCCCGAATGTTATATCCTTATTTTTTTATTTTTCTTTAATTTTTTCCTTTTAACAATGATAGTTTTTCATTATAATGAATCGTTTAGAGAGACTTTTTGTAACTATCGTATGTCTTCGCAAATTAGATAATAGTATCCGTTTTTTTTGAAATTCATTATCATAAACTAACATCATATATAGCTTATAAATGGAACAATTTTTGAAATGGGCATGAAATAACTAGTGTTAAGAAAATCAGTTGAAAATAACACAAGTATTAAAAATATGCAAGCCATACCATTATATTCCTAGTGAATTGAATACGTCTCATTGCATTTTAAATAATATTGCTCTATAATAATCTAAAATTTAGATGTTATAATTAATAAGTAATTGTAATATTTTGTGCGTCTATAATATTATTTCATTTGTCTTCCTTCTAATTAGCCTCAAAATTGATGTCAATGATGAACAATGGACCAATTTGTGTTCGTGTTAGGATCAGCCTACTAATAAAGCATACATGACTAGGTAATGGTAGGTTAATTAATAAAATATTAAATCATTAAATGGGTTATTAACAGATCAAACTACTCTAACCCGTTATCATGTTTTAGATGGGTCGGCCTATGAATGGCCTGACCTTTATTAATATTTAATATACGGACCGACTCACTCAAACGTAACTTCGTGCCTACTAATACATGCCATTCATATATCATATTGAAAAGTTTAAATATTTTTTATATTCTTTTAAGAAATTATAATTAGAATGTTTGTTCATTAAATACAGACAATTTTAAATAATAACTATGCTAAAATTTGATTTTCACAAAAGAGAAATAACTCACTAAAAAGGCGCTCCAAATCCGTTGGGTTGACCTGAAATTCGTAAAACTAAAATACACCCGCTCGTATTTTACCCGAACTTGAAATACACCCGACCCGTATTTTATCCGAACTCGAATATACCCGACCTGTATTTAACCCGCCCATCCGAACTGATAGGTCTAGATTCGGGTTTGGGGACATGGATTCTACAAGGAGTCTAGTAGCCACTGCTTGATCATTCATATTGATTCATGGGCGATTCTCAAGCAATGAGATTCTACGCTTCCCACCAAGGTATCTCCTTATCTCCCTACAGTCATATCTAATGAATGCCATATTTGCATAAGATTTCTTGAGTGTTTGGGTACCATTTTAGGGGATTAGTGTGCTTAATTGTGTGATTTGTGCCCCTATTTCTACTATTATGCTTGGTTTTGCTTGTTTAAGAAGTATTTGCAGATTTTGATCATGTGAACCAAAGCATGATGGTACAATTAAGATTTTGAGGCCTTATAGATTAAAGAAAATAGCTAAAAAGGCCCAAAGATACCCAATGCAGACCAACCGTGGTTAGTACCATGACCTAGAAGATTTTATGAAGAAGCAGCAAATGAATCAAGAGAGAACGAGTGTGTTGGTGCCCACGATCTATGGGTGGCCCTAGGGCTAGGCTGTGGTGATATCTATTCCCCCAGGGCTTGTAGATTTCTTCGCAACTTTTTGTGTTGCAGGCATTTTGTACATTTATAGACTTGATTTCAGCAATAAAAGCCCCATTTTACTGCTTTTATTCTCCATTATTCCATTCCACTCTTCAACATTCATCACCTAGATTGGGATTTAGATTTAGATTAGAGTAAGAGATAGCAAATTGAAGTGGAGATTTATAACTAGTCCAACCCAGGTTTGCAACAACGGTTCAAGCACAATCTTGGCTAAACAATTCTCTTCCCTTCTCTTCTCTTTTCTCATTTAGGATTTATATTTTGTAATTTAGATTACCATTTGTTGTTTTGATCTTAAATTTATGCAAGTACTAGTTAATTTCTCGATCATGTGTTGATATGTTTTGGCACTTTGTAATTTGTTGGATTGTTTTATCAAATCTTATATGTTTATCATCTTGTGAGAAATTTCATCACCTTCTTGCAAGTTTTGGGTATTGACTGAAGAACTGAAAGGTGAAATTTGATACTGGAACCCTAGGATTTGACTTGATTTTGTGGAGTCTTGAGAAAGTCACACCAATTGAGAAAAAACGGTTTTGATAATTGCATGCTTAATTAACCTAAACATATTAAGAGCCTTTGAGAAATTGTAATTGGTTAGATTAAGGTATTTCACTTCACCTTGAAAGAGAGTTATGATACTTCGATTGTCAGTTTTAAAACAACCAATTAAGGGAGAAGTGCTTGATTGAAATGAATTAAGGAATTGCTTGTTTTGTATAATTCCTTGATTATTTATCCATTAGATTAGATAGTACATTAGTTTAATTGCTATCTCAAATTTTAATTTGCTTAGCCTATCATGAGGGAATGCAGCCTAGTAGCTTGACCTAGTGTCTCTGAGATCGGCTTTGATTTGCTACAAAGCCACCTTGCTGAACCAAATTGCACTGTTTCTGACCCCAAACGATTCAATCATGTGTTGATGTGGGATTAATTCATTTCATATTGCTTTTTTGCTAATTCAAATTCAATAAGTATGATTTTGTATAATACTGAGTGTAATTACGCTAATTCAAGTAAAAAAAAAAAAAGCATTTGTTCGCTATGTGGTTTTGTCACTACCCCAAACCCTAAAACCCACATCTCGACCCTAGCTCAAGAACCTCAACTCTTTAACTGGATAATCTATACCAAAACTTAACCCTAAGATCGAATTTAAGAACTTTGCTTGCCCCCCTTCTTCTGTTTATGCCTCCAGGAGGTGACCACTGTGACAACCACCCCTACGAGGCCTTAGTGGCCATGAAATCGACCCCACACTCTACATTCCCCCTAATTCTACTATTTTTGACACCAGATTGTGGCGGCGGTGGCAACGGCGAGGCATTAGTGGTCCTCCAAACCGTCGAATCTAATATCTCTGCCACCCAAAAACATTTATAATTAAAAAAATTAAAATTGAGAAAAAGGTGGTAACTAGAATAGAATCACATTAATACCCATCAGAACAAACCATGGAGGGTGGCACGTGTTGGCCACGCGCCACCAATGAAGGCGTTTTTCAGACTACATTCTTCATCTTATGACCACCGCATCTGCCGATCTACGTAAAACGAGCTAGAAAACCGTGAAAAGTGCCCTTTCTGGGGCGCATGAACCCACGTGTCCTAAGTGGCGCGTTGGCAGCATAGTTGGCATCCCCAGACTCGTTTTTGGTCAATCTACATAGTAGTGGTGTTTTGTTTTTCTAGCCATGTAGTATGAGACGAGGTTTCAAGCCTTGTTTTTATTAGCGGCGGATGGTGGTGTTCATCTTCCGGGTTTTTGTAGGGCCGATGGTTTGGAGCCTCAGTGACGGCTAGAAAAACAGCATAATCGTGAGCCAAGGTGGTAATTAGTGAAATTTCTAAATGTGTTAATTAGTTTAAGAATTGAGTACTCTATAAGTTTTATTTTATGGAAAAATATGGTAATTAAATTATAGAAGTTTCCAATTCATGATTACATGTGATGATTATGAGCTTAGTGAAATTTTCGATCATATGATGTAAATGATGGAATTTTTAAAATTTTAATTATTTGAAAATATACGTAATGTGCATCCTTCAAATATATACTTCTAGATATGGCAATTTAAATATGGTTGGTGATTTGCTTACTAATGAAAAGATAGATAGTACTAACTATGACATGCATTATCAGAAGATTTAATTTCTTCTGAACGAGCTTGAAGTGTTAGAATACTCGACGGCTTCTATGTCTCCTAGGATAAGCAAATATGAGAATGGTAAAGATGTAACTACTAGTGAGCAGTATCAAGAGAGACCCTACAGGTATAAAAAAGGCCAAGGACAATAGAGAGAAGAAATAGTGCGTATGAAGTTCCATAACTGTGAAAAATAAGGAACCTTGCGCTTGGGATTGTCCTGAGCCAACTAAGGTACCTTCTTTCATAGTTATCCCTGAATAACATGTGTGATCCCAAGCATTAGTTGCCAACTATGATCCCTATGGATTGTAGACATAGGAACAACCCAAGTATATAGTTTAGGGCCAAACTATTTTCTGTGAATTTGTCCGCTACCCAGTGGGTTCACAGACTATTGTTTTAAGAAACGACAGTGAAGAAGATGCCCTTGAAATAGGGGCATATTATCTCAAACTTTGTGAAGAGAATGTGTTGCTTCTTCACAATGCTCACTATGCACCTACAATGCGGTGTTCCCTTGTGTCTTTTGCTTCTAAGATTAGTTTTATCTTCCGATTTTCAAATATTGCATACAATCATAATTTGTTTAGCCATGCAACATTAAAAGGTGTCTTCGATGTTTTGGATGAAATGAAACATCTTTCATCTTTACCTCATTTTCAACTCTGTTTTTAGGCATGCTCATCTTGACCATGATGGCCAAAATATAGTTAACAAACTAGCCAAAGATGGTCTTTTAAGACTGACTCATTAAGGTTATGTTTCCCACATGAGTCAAGTTTAGCTAGTAAGGCAACTATAAAGTCTTTTGCTAAGGCTTCAAGTGCATCAAGTTCCTTGGAGTTCATTCACTCCAACATCTGTGGACCCATGAATGTGAATAGGGGTTGCAATGGGGTGCGTATGAGGTGGGTTTAGCCGTACCCTCACCCATACCCGTTTTCAAAATTAATACCCATACCTATACCCATACCCATACCCATACCCATCGGGTATTATAGAGCTATACCCATATCAATACCCACTGGGTATAGCGGCTATGCTGGTTTTATTCGGGTATATATAAACAAAAAAGAATTAAACCCATTTTGTAGCTATATTCGATATCAAATAGCCAATATGTTACATTAACACCAAGCTTCTATCATATCACGTCAAATACAACTAAAAGTTTGCTAATCAAAGCAATAAATTAACACGTGACAATTACAGTTTTAAACAAAATGCTCCGCTAAAGTCTTGAATATCATACAACTCAAAGTAACTAGCAAAATACTCAAGTACAAATGATAAACTAGAACTTTAAACAAACGGGCATGGATTTTATATGGGGTAGGTATGAGACGGGCACGGGTCAGGTATTGGTAAAACGTGTATGGGGCGGGTATGGGGCGGGTGGGACCTACATCCATACCCATTTTAGCAATACCTATCCCATACTCATTTTTTTTCTATTTTCACTACTCATACCCATTGGGGTGGGCTTTTCGGGTTTTAGGCAGGTACGGGTTTTTTTGCCAGCCCTAAATGCGAAAGCGCTTTATGGGAAAATTTGTTTCATAACTCTTATAGCTAATTTATGATATATGTATGTGTACCTATTAACTCTCTGTTATTAGGGACTTGATGTTTTCAAATACTTCATATCAGAAGCGGAGACAACTAACGATTGCACGCACCCCGCAATAGAATGGTATTACAAAGCGCGGGAATTGTACATTGCTTGATATGGTCATGTCAGTGAGGGCACATGCTAACCTCCCAATTAGTTTTTTGGAGGGAGATGTGCTGCTTACGATAGCCTATATTCTTAACAATGTGCTAAGCAAGAGTATATGTGCCACACCAGATGAATCATATTTTGGTAGAAAGCCATTGTTGGACCACTTATGTCCATCAGGTTTGACTGGCCATGTGCACAACCCGACCTACAAACATGTTAAACTTGGTCCAAGAGCTACTAGCATAGTGTTTATAAGATATCCTATGTATTCCAAATGATATATGTTGCACGGGGAACACCATAATGGTGGCATGACGAGAATGAATTCCTGCAATGCCAATTTTCTTAAGGATGAGTTCCCAAGCATTTGGTGAAATTTAAAAACAACCTCAAATTTGTATGAGTTACAACATGACTTGTAACCATATCTCAATAAAGGAAAGGATTTGAATTCTAACTAAGTCACTGAGGATAGTACATCTCGCTTATTTGATAGGAATGATGAAGGTTTGTCAGGTAAGGAGAATAAAATTCATCTTCAATCTTCGAATGTTGAGGAGACTCAACCTGAGAAGGAGGTTTATCCTCCATCTCCTGTTCTTGAATATGCAGTTAGTTCACACATTCAGGATCCCACACTTCTAAGGGATAGTGGGAGTGATTCTCCACATGCTTGGGGTCCCATATGATAAAGGGGGAGGGATTCCTCACCTGGGCAGACAAATAATGAAGGTCTCAGGATCAGAAGGAGTGAGTATGGAAGAATTCCTCCACGATATTTCCGAATCGAAGGGGAAATATTTCTATGCACCTTCTTAGAAGTTGAGAAACCTACCTCTTATCAAGAGGAATTGATTCACCAAATCATAAAGAGTGGATGGATGTCATTGGGGATGAGGTGGACTTAATTACAAGAAATAAGGTTTGAGAACTCATTGGTCTTCCACCCCGACAAGTGTTTTTTTTAAAGATAAAATGTTAAGCCAATGGTTCAGTTGATAAAGTTCAAGGCCCATCTAGTGGTGAAAGGTTTTACCCAAATTGAAGGCATAGACTATAAAGAGACATTTTCTTTTGTGGTTAGATTTGCCTCTATTTGCCTACTCCTAGCCCTAGTTGCCCTTTTGGACCTAGTGTTGTTTCAAATGGACGCAAAGATGCTTTTGTAAGACCCGCCTTCGTTATTTTTACGTTAAGTTGCCTGCCTTGCTTTTTACGTTATAAAATCATATTTTTAGTAACTGTATGAGTTAAATTATTATCGATGTGCTTATGGGAGCTAATAATTTTATAAAAAAGGGGTTATTATTGCTATTATTGATTTTAAAGTCAATTCTTGCTATTTGTGCCCTTAAATTACATCGATAGTTCAATTTAGTCATTATTCGATTTATTTAGTCGTTTCCTAAATGCGCTTAGGTTGTTTACCGTAGAATTAGTTTCGAGGTTTAATAAATCGAACCTTTATTAGTTTGGGGTTTAGAATACGAAGTTTTGAGATTAGCAAGACCAGACTAAGGTAGATTTAGCAAGCGAGACCAAGCCCAAAAAAAGGTGGCCAAAGGCCCCTTTCTCCAGCAAAACACGCAGGGGGGGTTGTCCACCCCACCCCCACGCGCGCCGTCCAAAGAGAGAGAAAAGCAGGGGGGAGAGAGAGGGAGGTGTCGCCGGCCAGGCAGCAACGGAGGCGATGCTGGCGACCCGCGACACTGCGACAGAGAGGGGGCGACCGACCGAGAGACAGGAAAGGAGGCGGTTTCTCAAACCCTAGCCCCATGAGACCACCGGAAAGAGAGAGAAAGGGGAAGTCCAACCGGCGATGGTGCCGGCGATGGTGTGTGCAGCCAGCCACCACCGCACCTAGCCACCGTCTCTAGCCACAGCCACTGCGACGGGGACCCACGAAAGAACAGAGAGAGAGAGAGAGAGAGATCAAGCGAAAGAGAGAGAAGGAAGGGGCTCTGAGCAATCTGCTGCCGGTGACCGGCGCAACCAAAGCCGGCGAACCGACAGTGGTTGAGCCCAGTTCCAGCGATCACTTGAAACAGTAGGAACAGCTGCGGAATCAGGCTTGGAATGGACTGATTCGGGGTCTGTGTTAAGTAGCGAATGAGGAGGCTTGAAGTTCGACCTCAACCTTGCCCAATTAGCCCATGAGTTGGGTCCTTAGCTTGGATCAAGGTGGGTGTTTCTCACCTCCTAAGTATTAGTAGTTTCAAAATCGTTTTAAGTTTTAAGTTGTGAAGCATGTTAAGTTTAGTTAGTTTATGCCCGATAGTGACTTCGAATCGATATATATTAGTTTAGTTGATTAATACTCGAAAGTGGCTTAGTATCGATTCAAGTGAATTTAGTTAATACATGCCTGAAAGTTCAGTTCGAAACGAATATGCATGTTTAGATTCTATTCGGACCTATTTAGCTAATTCATGCCAGAAAATCTATTTCGAAGTGAATTATACATGTTTAGTTCTATTCGAATCTATTCAGTTAGTTCAGGCCCAAAAGTTTAGCTCGAATTGAATTATGCATGTTTACAATCAATTCGAATATGTTAAGTTAATTCATTCCTAAAAAGTAGTTTCGAATTATCATCTTAGCATTCGAATCAAAATAGGGTAAGTTTAGCTAATTCATGTTCGTTTATCAACTTCGAAACGAATTATAATTGCTTAGAATCGATGTATGCATGTTTAGTCGTTTCATAATCGTATATTAACTTCGAGGTGAATCGTAAGTGTCTAGAATCAACGTATATATGCTTAGTTATTTCATAATCGTTTGTTAACTTCGATATAATAAACAAATATCTTGAACGCATTATGTTTAAAAGGCCTAAATAGATTCGAATAATGACTTCGATGCAATAAACGAATGTTTGGAATCGTTTTATGTTTAAATGACCAATTCATGCTTAAATAGTGACTACGAAGTGATTTGAATCGTGGATGTAAACGCTTGAATCGTATTATGTCTAAATGACCAAATTAGCCTAAATAGTGAATTGTTTTATGTTTAAATAGGGACTTGACTCATGTTAAGCTTGAATGGCATAAATAGGCTGGCTTAGTAACCATGGTGTGATAGACGAGCGCCATGAAACGTAACATGCTTAAATGACCTAATACGCTTAAATTTAACTTCGAATCGATATTTGATTGGTTGGTTAAAATGTGCTTACGAAGTAGCTTTTGAAACAATTCTTGAATAACGAAACAAGCTTGTTTGCCCTTATTTGCAATACATCGATGTGATCGTCTCTCACATTTAGCTAGTTCGATTCAGTTTGCCAGATGTTCTTTTCAAGTTAATGGCATATGATTATATCTAAGTATGTGTATATATGTGAATGTTTCGTGATAACCGTTGGCTGTAGCGCGATGCTAAGTGTCGTTGCTCATTTGGTAGGTTAGGTGAGTTTTATATCGCTTATCGCATATCAGTATATCATAATGATTGGAATATTAGGTTGTGAAGCTAAAACCGAGATGGTAGTTGGATGATTTGAGGAAGAACTATGAGTGATTCGAGGTTCTTGTGGTACGGTGCTTGCGAGAAGGGAGTCTGGGTTATGAATTAACTGCAATCGTATGGATTACGAGGCCATGTGTGGCTCATTGTGTTGAATTGATTATGAAGTGCTTGAATGTGATACATGTGCACCCCCTTCCCTTCAATGTTCTCAAGTTGCATTATGTGCATAATGGTGAGTTTTTCAAAGAATGATTTCATATTTTGAAATGATAGTAGCCATAATTATTAGTGTATGATGGCCTACTTTAACAAAATAAATACAGTTTTGGGAGTGAACTCGCTCGAAGGGAGGAATCCCTAAAGAATTTTATAAATGCGTGAGTTGTATAAAAAGTATTTCACTGTGAGAGGCAGTAAAATTATTAGCCGTTATGGCCGATACGCTTTAAATTGGCTAAGATAATGTGCTTCGAACAATATGATATGTTATGAATGATGTTAGCCTAGGGGATAACTCCTGGTACTAGGAGACCCTAGAAGACCCTCATGAGGATAATGTAATGGTCCGATATGTTATATGTAGCCATCCCAGGAGTAAGAGCTTAAGTGTGCGCGTCAGGTCTCACGATGGGGTTGAGAATAGATCTCACCCAATCAGCACCCTGTAATGATCTTATGCCAGATGTATTTTCCTAAAAAGCGAAGAAAAGCAATTGGCACTTTGCCATTTTATAAGTTTCGAAAGGAAAGAAGGTTTTTACGGGCCCTAAGAGGCCATATGAAATGAGATATGAAAAGCCTATAAGGGTCTTTACATGACCAATACGAAATGAAATGTCTTTTGAAAGAACAAGAGCCTCAAGAGGCTAAGCAAAGTGCTTTCAAGAAAAGAAGAAAAGTTTTTTGTGCATGTTATGTGCTTTTCTTAAGAATGAATTGTGAATGAGATTTCAAGTACGGTTAAGTGAAGTATTTTCACGAAAAGAAAGAAAGATGCTTGTGCATGTCATATGAATGAAATCTAAGTAAAGCATGCTAATGAAAGCAAAGCGTTATGTGAACATTCCAAGTATAACTTATGAATGAGATGCTAAATAAGATACGATCATGAAAAAGAAAGCCTTATGAGCATGTTCACGCATACCCTATGAATGAGACTTGAAATGTGTGTGTGCCTTATACATATCAAATGAATGAAATGCAAAGACAAGTATGATTATGAAATAAAAAGATAACCCCGTGTGCACATCATATGAATGAGGTTTTATGCATAGTTTAAATGGAATGCTAAGAACTTATATTTATGAAAAAGAAAGATCCCTATGCTTAAGCTATAAAAGAAAGTTTCTATGCTTGGCCCTCGATGCTTGCTTATGTGCTAAGTGCTTGTTAGCTAAAAAAATTCAGAGGCCTAAACATGAGTTTCAACGACTAAAATGAAATTTATGGTTAGTAGTATTTTCTAAGGACTCCGAGAATGCCTAATATGATAGTAAAGTATGAATACGTGATATGTGACTATTAAAGATAGTATTGCTTGCAACGGTTTTGGTCTTTTAAGGGGGTTGGGTGACACTCACTGAGCGTGTGGTTGCTCATCCTACTACTCTTTCCCCTTTTCCCCAGGTCTTCTTTATAACAGGAAAAAGTTGAATCAGCTATGTCCAGATGGAATCTGTTCATGCTTACAAGGTGTCGTTTGTACTCATTTGAGGGGATCTTACGTGTTTAATGAAGTCACGTTATGTATTCTCAATTTGAAATGTTTGTAAATAGGTATTTTAAGTTCATGTAATGCATATTGTTTCTGAGTCGCTCTGTATGGCCGTATGAGCCAACCATCTAAATAGTTAGATGTCTTCTCTTTTAAAGTTAGTTATGTTTTAGGATGTAAACCCCAATACTCCGGTTGCGTGAACCGTTGAGTTGTATCTTTCATTTATTCCTTATTAATGAACTACTCTGTTTGGTGTACTCCGAGCGGGTGACTCGTTGAGTTATGAACTCCGGCGTGTGGCCGTTGAGTTTCTTTTAATGTTTTGCACGTCCATTGATTACAGGGACTTATTATAAGGCTTTTAGCCTGGAAACAGTCAGTCTTTAGGGGAAACTCTGTCCGTTTCATCCCAGAAATTTACGTAAGAAGTTAAGGAAACGTAACGCTTCCTGACCCTAGAGGTTGGGGGTGTTACAATTGATGGTATCAAAGCAAAGGTCCTGCGACCATAGGCCGCGACCTGAGTCTTGCATTTCATATAGTCGCCTAGGAACACTTTGTGATTATGTGACATATGCCTACTTTGTGTGCACGTGTGCCTTATAGTATGGCCATTTGTGACTTATGTATGGCTCGAGAAGGTCGATTGAGTAAAAATAGCGAGTTATGCGTTAGTATAGGAGTCAAATAGCTCTCCCCACACCTTCAAGTGACGTTGTGAGTACTTCATTGGTGCAATATATTCCTAATGTGTTAATTGATTTCATTGATTGACTTTTATGCGATCCGGGTAAATCGATCGAATAAAATGTGAGCCATGTGTTGGGATGTGAACCCAATTCACTTCCATGTTCTTGTGTGAGCTAAGTGATGTTTTGAATGATAAATGTTTTCTTCGTGCGTTTTGATAAGATGATCAATAGTTTAAGCACGTCGATTTAAACTCGAACGATTGAAAAATCTTTCTTTAAGCTCGTCTTTGCCCCTGAAGTACGATTTGCTCCTCGAGTCCCATGATGGAGTGAGCAGACGTACTCAAAGGTTGGTAGAGAAGAAGTTCAAAACAGATCAGCTAATTTCACCTTTGAAATCCAAAGTTTCGAAATGTTAATATCTTTTCGTTGTCAAGTCAAGTTTTACTTTACACTCTTTAGCTATGATGAACGAGCTTAGGTTTCCAAGTACATGCCATTGTACTATACGTGTCGAGATCGATTGCTATAATTGGCAATCCTACTAAATGATACCGTCCCTCTTTTCCTTGAAATGCCGAATTCCCTGAGTATATTAGAGGCTACCTTTGTATGCATGTGTGAAAGACTATGTGCTAGTGGTAGGAGCTCATTAAACATTACATAAGTGTACCTATCGTTCTCCTTCTTTGCCATTATTGCCTAAACCATGCATTACCTGTTCTTTTTATTATATGGATTGTTATTTGTGAAAGGGGTGACAATGTTTTGGCTTGAACGAACCCTGATATACCTAGAAAGCACAAGGGAGAAAGAACCTAATAGACTTTGGAATTGTACATAGTAAACGATCCCTCCTAAGGTAAGTGACCTACAATAAGACTCCTACGATCACCTGTAAGATAGATGTACCTCGTAAGACCTCAACGTGTGCCTATGAAGCCATTGATGTCAACCATACTCACACAATTCTAGCCGCTCAACACCAATTTTTCCTAAATTAGATGGGGTTTACAGCATGCCGTTGACCATAGGCTGCAAAAGGAGAATTGCACGCATACCTACACATCTAGGTGTTCTTTCTATGTGACAACATGTGGGTTCGCATGTCTTAAAGATTTATTACGATGTCATGTGCTGTGTAAGACCATAAGAACACATATAGATAGGATTGTTGTGTGGAACCATCGACGTGTTTGCGATCAAATGCCAACAAAGTGAGTTTTTGTAATTACTAGGCTTGAATTTGATTGAACATGTGACTGTATTAGTTAGAATGATTGATTTATGTAGTTAGTTTCACACCATGACTCTTGGATCATCATTTACAGCCCATCAATACTGTTCTCTCGTGTTAGAGTTGGATTAGTTGAACTCGATGTATGTAATGCATGACTAGATGACAATAGAGCTGCATTTACATGAATCACGTTCATAGACATATGTATCTCATGTGCAAGAAAGTAGCATCGTAGAGCATTTAGGGTCATGTCATCCTATATGTGGACACTCACGTCTATTATGCGTGAACATCAATGCACTATAAAAATTAGGTTATGACTAGTTATGTGATTGTGACTAAGTTGTTGCACTACTTGGTGTTTGCTTAACTTAAGTTGGTTAGCATACGACTTGGTCATCCAGATGATATAAGCTTTGTAATTCGTAGCATGATATGACCACTGACTCATTGTTTGCATTCCGAGACTTCTATGATTCCATGTTTTAGCCAAGTAATCACATGCGCCAATATTTGAAGCATGATGAGATGACCTTAGGAGCATAACCATTCACTCATACGAATGTATGACTTAAGAGGCAGTCAGCTCTAAGTAGTGACCCTAGGAAAAACCTTCCCACCATCGAAGTCATCAACTTGCATTTCTAGATTAGCACCTTTTCTCCAAGTTGTTCCTATCAACATGATTATGCGAGTTCATGCTATTCGTGATCCTTGACCTTCCGTGCTCTGTTATTAAGCCCTTCATATGATTTTAGCATGTCCTGTCTAAGTCGCCATGAACGCAAGGCCTAAAGGCTAGTTGTGACAGACGTATAAACATACGAACATTAGTTACGCATGCTTTCATTTTGTAAATTGCTTGCTATATACGTACTAGACGGCTGCATGATGCTTGTGATTCCTACACCTAAGAATACTAAGTTACTAACACTATGCAATGCTATCTAATACTGTTGTGCTTAAGTGATGCTACGTGGCGCTGCGTGATGTCCTTATCATCCTAATGTGTTATAGAAATCTGCATGTCAATCGTTGTGATCCTAAAAGTGCATTGGATTCATGTTTTTAGGATGAGACCACTGGCACATGACCTCGAGATGTCATTGTCCCCGTTATCATACCTTTAGATGCCCACTCATAGACGCATATGCATAGAATTGTTGCTTACCATGCGGACTGAATCTAGATAATTGAAAGCCTCTTTCCTTTTGATTTTTAAAAGCAAGTTTGATATGGTCTTCCATGCCAACTCATTCGCCCCTCTTCAATGCGATTTGCCCTCGGCGCCTAAATAGAGTGAGTAGACGCTTGAAAAGGACTGGCGAGGAAGAGACTGGATACCATAAGCTATTTTCTTTCGATTTAAAAGAAGTAGTGTATACAAAAATTAAACCTTTTGGAAACCTACCGCGTAGATTATGGTTTATGTGCACACATTTTAGGAAGGACCGAACTTAGGTTTAGAATTTCGAGGACGAAATTCTTTTAAGGGGGGAAGAATGTGAGACCCGCCTTCGTTATTGTTACGTTAAATTGCCTGTCTTGCTTTTTACGTTATAAAATCATATTTTTAGTAACTGTATGAGTTAAATTATTATCGATGTGTTTATGGGAGCTAATAATTTTATAAAAAAGGGGTTATTATTGCTATTATTGATTTTAAAGTCAATTCGTGCTATTTGTGCCCTTAAATTACATCGATAGTTCAATTTAGTCATTATTCGATTTATTTAGTCGTTTCCTGAATGCGCTTAGGTTGTTTACCGTAGAATTAGTTTCGAGGTTTAATAAATCGAACCTTTATTAATTTGGGGTTTAGAATACGAAGTTTTGAGATTAGCAAGACCAGACTAAGGTAGATTTAGCAAGTGAGACCAAGCCCAAAAAAGGGGGGCCAAAGGCCCTTTTCTCCAGCAAAACATACAGGGGGGGTTGTCCACCTGACCCCCACGCACGCCATCCAAAGAGAGAGAAAAGCGGGGGGGAGAGAGAGGGAGCTGTCACAGGCCAGGCAGCGACGGAGGCGATGCTGGCGACCCGCGACACCGCGACAGAGAGGGGGCGACAGACCGCGAGACAGGGAAGGAGGCGGTTTCTCAAACCCTAGCCCCGTGAGACCACCGGAAAGAGAGAGAAAGGGGAAGTTCGACCGGCGATGGTGCCGGCGATGGTGTGTGCAGCCAGCCACCACCCCACCTAGCCACCGTCTCTAGCCGCAGCCACTGCGACGGGGACCCACGAAAGAACAGAGAGAGAGAGAGAGATCAAGCGAAAGAGAGAGAAGGAAGGGGCTCTGAGCAATCTGCTGCCGGTGACCGGCGCAACCAAGGCCGGCGAACCGACAGTGGTTGAGCCCAGTTCCAGCGACCACTTGAAACAGTAGGAACAGCAGCGGAATCAGGCTTGGAATGGACTGATTCGGGGTCTGTGTTAAGTAGCGAATGAGGAGGCTTGAAGTTCGACCTCAACCTTGCCCAATTAGCTCATGAGTTGGGTCCTTAGCTTGGATCGAGGTGGGTGTTTCTCACCTCCTAAGTATTAGTAGTTTCAAAATCGTTTTAAGTTTTAAGTTGTGAAGCATGTTAATTTTAGCTAGTTTATGCCCGATAGTGACTTCGAATCGATATATGTTAGTTTAGTTGATTAATACTCGAAAGTGGCTTAGAATCGATTCAAGTGAATTTAGTTAATACATGCCTGAAAGTTCAGTTCGAAACGAATATGCATGTTTAGATTCTATTCGGACCTATTTAGCTAATTCATGCCTGAAAATCTAGTTCAAAGTGAATGATGCATGTTTAGTTCTATTCGAATCTATTCAGTTAGTTCAGGCCCAAAAGTTTAGTTCGAAGTGAATTATGCATGTTTACAATCAATTCGAATATGTTAAGTTAATTCATGCCTAAAAAGTAGTTTCGAATTATCATCCTAGCATTCGAATCGAAATAGGGTAAGTTTAACTAATTCATGCTCGTTTATTAACTTCGAAACGAATTATAATTGCTTAGTATCGACGTATGCATGTTTAGTCTTTTCATAATCGTATATTAACTTTGAGGTGAATCGTAAGTGTCTAGAATCAACGTATATATGCTTAGTTATTTCATAATCGTTTGTTAACTTCAATATAATAAACAAATATCTTGAACGCATTATGTTTAAACGGCCTTAATAGATTCGAATAATGATTCGATGCAATAAACCAATGTTTGGAATCGTTTTATGTTTAAATGACCAATTTAGGCTTAAATAGTGACTACGAAGTGATTTGAATCGTGGATGTAAACGCTTGAATCGTATTATGTCTAAATGACCAAATCAGCCTAAATAGTGAATTGTTTTATGTTTAAATATGGACTTGACTCATGTTAAGCTTGAATGGCATAAATAGGCTTGCTTAGGAACCATGGTGTGATAGACGAACACCGTGAAATGTAACATGCTTAAATGACCTGCTAGGCTTAAATGTAACTTCGAATCGATATTTGATTGGTTGGTTAAAATGTGCTTACAAAGTAGCTTTTGAAACAATTCTTGAATAACGAAACGAGCTTGTTTGCCCATATTTGCAATACATCGATGTAATCGTCTTTCACATTTAGCTAGTTCGATTCGGTTTGCTAGATGTTCTTTTCAAGTTAATGGCATATGATTATATCTAAGTATGTGTATATATGTGAATGTTTCGTGATAACCGCTGGCTGTAGCGCGCTGCTAAGTGTCGTTGCTCATTCGGTAAGTTAAGTGAGTTTTATATCGCTTATCGCATATCAGTATATCATAATGATTGGAATATTAGATTGTGAAACTAAAACCGAGATGGTGGTTGGATAGTTTGAGGAAGAACTATGAGTGGTTCGAGGTTCTTGTGGTATGGTGCTTGTGAGGAGGGAGTCTGGGTTGTGAATTAACCGCAATCGTGTGGATTACGAGGCCATGTGTGGCTCATTGTGTTGAATTGATTATGAAGTGTTTGAATGTGATACATGTGCACCCCCTTCCCTTCGACGTTCTCAAGTTGCATTATGTGCATAATGGTGAGTTTTTCAAAGAATGATTTCATGTTTTGAAATGATAGTACCATAATTATTAGTATATGATGGCCTACATTAACTAAATAAATACAGTTTTGGGAGTGAACTCGCTCGAACGGGGGAATTCCCAAAGATAAATGCGTGACTTGTATGAAAAGTTTTTCGCTGTGGGAGGCAGCAAAATTATTAGCCGTTATGGCCGATACGCTTTAAATTGGCTAAGATAATGTGCTTCGGACAATATGATATGTTATGAATGATGTTAGCCTAGGGGATAAGTCCTGGTACTAGGAGACCCTAGATGACCCTGACGAGGGTAATGTAATGGTCCGACATGTTATATGTAGCCATCCCAGGAGTAAGAGTTTAAGTGTGAGCATTAGGTCTCACTATGGGGTTGAGAATAGATCTCACCCAATCAGTACCCTGTAATGATCTTATGCCAGATGTATTTTCCTAAAAAGCAAAGAAAAGCAATTGGCACTTTGCTATTTTATATGTTTCGAAAGGAAAGAAGGTTTTTACGGGCCCTAAGAGGCCATATGAAATGAGATATGAAAAGCTTATAAGGGTCTTTACATGACCAATACGAAATGAAATGTCTTTTGAAAGAACAAGAGCCTCAAGAGGCTAAGCAAAGTGCTTTCAAGAAAAGAAGAAAAGTTTTTTGTGCATGTTATGTGCTTTTCTTAAGAATGAATTGTGAATGAGATTTCAAGTACGGTTAAGTGAAGTATTTTCACGAAAAGAAAGAAAGATGCTTGTGCATGTCATATGAATGAAAT
Source organism: Carnegiea gigantea (assembly GCA_029747015.1). Lineage (NCBI taxonomy): Eukaryota > Viridiplantae > Streptophyta > Magnoliopsida > Caryophyllales > Cactaceae > Carnegiea > Carnegiea gigantea. The sequence continues at coordinate 129,847 of JAKOGI010002016.1, read as the reverse complement.
CTAAGTAAAGCATGCTAATGAAAGCAAAGCGTTATGTGAACATTCCAAGTATAACTTATGAATGAGATGCTAAATAAGATACGATCATGAAAAAGAAGCCTTATGAGCATGTTCACGCATACCCTATGAATGAGACTTGAAATGTGTGTGTGCCTTATGCATATCAAATGAATGAAATGCCAAGACAAGTATGATTATGAAATAAAAAGATAACCTTATATGCACATCATATGAATGAGGTTTTATGCATAGTTTAAATGGAATGCTAAGAAGTTATATTTATGAAAAGAAAGATCCCTATGCTTAAGCTATAAAAGAAAGTTTCTATGCTTAGCCCTCGATGCTTGCTTATGTGCTAAGTGCTTGTTAGTTAAAAAAATTCAGAGGCCTAAACATGAGTTTCAACGGCTAAAATGAAGTTTATGGATAGTAGTATTTTATAAGAACCCCGAGAATGCCTAATATGATAGTAAAGTATGAATACGTGATATGTGACTATTAAAGATAGTATTGCCTGCAACGGTTTTGGTCTTTTAAGGGTCGGGGGGCACTCACTGAGCGTGTGGTTGCTCATCCCACTATTCTTTCCCCTTTTCCCCAGGTTTTCTTTATTAGAGGAAAAAGTTGAATCAGCTATGTCAAGATGGAATCTGTTCATGCTTGCAAGGTGTCATTTGTACTCATTTGAGGGGATCTTACGTGTTTAATGAAGTGACGTTATGTATTCTCAGTTTCAAATATTTTTAAATACGCATTCTAAGTTCATGTAATGCATATTGTTTCTGAGTCGCTCTGTATGGCCGTATGAGCCAACCATCTAAATGGTTAGATGTCTTCTCTTTTAAAGTTAGTTATGTTTTGGGATGTAAACCCTAATACTCTAGTTGTGTGAACCGTTGAGTTGTATCTTTTATTTATTCCTTATTAATGAACTACTCTGTTTGCTATACTCCGAGCGGGTGGCTCGTTGAGCTATGAACTCCGACGTGTGCCCGTGGAGTTCCTTTTAATGTTTTGCGCTTCCGTTGATTACAGGGACTTATTGTAAGGCTTTTAGCCTAGAAACAGTCAGTTTTTAGGGGGAACTCTGTCCATTTCGTCCCAAAAATTTACGTAAGAAGTTAAGAAAACGTAATGCTTCCTGACCCTAGAGGTTGGGGGTGTTATAGCTTTCCTCAATGGTAACCTTGAAGAAGAGATCTAGATGGACCAACTCATTGGCTTTTGTATCAAAGGGATAAGAGGACAAGATGTGTCGCCTTAAAAGATCCATATGTGGTCTTAAGCAATCTTCCAGATCTTGGCACTCTAGATTCCATGAAGCCATAACCTAGTTTGGCTTATCCACGTTTTCAGAAAACCATTGTGTGTTTGTGAAAAGATCAACAGGGGGATTTTGTTCCTTGCCCTGTATGTTGATGACATACTGCTTGCTGGGAATAATTTGGAGATGATTGAAGCTACTAAAAAGTGGTTATCCTATGTCTTTGAGATGAAGGATGATGGTGAAGCTAGGTATTCCCCAGGAGTGAAATAATTCAAAATCATCCCAAAAAGCATACTTCAAAAGGTCTTGGAATGATTTTGGATTAATAATTCCAAACCCATAGATACTCCAATTGAGAAGGAATTAGCCTTGAGTCTTGATCAACGCCCAAAAACAGATAATAAAATAGCAATAATGAACAATGTCCTTTATACTATATCATAGTAAGCTTAATGTTAGCCATGTTACGTACACAACCTCACATTTGCTTTGCGGTTGGTTTGGTAAGTTGTTATCAACGTAACCCAGGTCTTATGAAGTGGTAAGCCGTTAAGAGAATCAAGTGCTACCTTTATGAAACTGCTGATTCGTCCTCTACAATCAAGGTAGAAACCTCAAGTCGAGAGGATACTCAAATGCCAATTAGGGTGGTGACTCGAATAAGTCTAGGTTAACCTCAGGATATGTCTTCACCCTGGGTGAGAGAGTCATGTCATGGTGTAGTAAGAAGTAAAATGGCACAACAATGTTAGCTACAGAGGCAGATTATGTATCTTGTTGCCATAGAAACAAAAGCATTGCCATTAGGTATTTATACACTAACAAGGTGATTATGTTCCCTTGACTAAATGTATTCCTCATGATGTGTTCAAAGCTTATTTGTTGAATCTAGGAATTCATAAGGTTTAGTGCTTGGAGTATCTTGTTATGTGATTGACATGTTTCTATTGTAAATGAGCAAAATGCTCATGACTTAATGTTGCATGTTAGGCATATTGAAATATCACAGGCCTCTGATTGGCCTAGTCATACAGAAAATCGCTCTAATGCTTAAGTAATGAGTAGGATGAAACTAAATCA
>JAKOGI010002016.1:62500-122500 GCA_029747015.1 Carnegiea gigantea | reverse complement strand
GCACAATTCATTTTTCTTTTTAGGGTTAATTTATTTTTCTACTTGAAACAAATTGTTAATTTAGATGGATAATAGCCATTGTTTTCTGTTCCTTTTTTTATCCTTTTTTTCTTGTATACATTTTTCTTGTAAAGATTTTTTTGTTCTTTTCCTAGCTATACTTTTGTCTTTCTGAACCAATTTTTATCATTGTCAACCTACTTCAAATTTTAAAACGACCAAAGGCCATAATAAGAGTAATATCTGTTTTAATTTGCCTATAATACATATTCTTACATTTGCATATGTTTCACGAAGTTACATGTTCTAATTTATCTGAATACTTGTAAAACCTTATTCTACCAAAAAAATACTTGCCATTTTAACATAACTTGCAAAAGCCTAGTCATCGTACATTGACTTTGATGACTCACTAAAAATGAAAGAAAATTAAGTTAAATAATTAAAATCAGGACAAAGAACTACCTTTGATGAAAATGGGGGAATCTTTGGTATATAAGGAACCTGCTCCACCCCTTCCTGTTCTCTCTCAAAATTCACTAGGAAAAAAAATGAAACTATCACTAAAGCTTAAATGTCAAAAACTACATGTTTTTTTTATGTAGTTAGAACAACATCAAATTCCATTGAATTTAAAAATTGGCCAAAATTTCCAAAACAAAGAGTTTCCCGAAAATATATAGGAAGGCACCCAAATTTGGAGACTACTATGACTTCCTTTTAGATTTAGATGGATAGGTTTTGAATACAAAAATATAAAAGGAAGAAATAAAAATAAATGTGAACAAAAATAAAAATAAATCCATTTGATTGATTATCCTGTGATCTCAATTTTGAATTTTTTACTAAAATAGCACGCATGATATTGGAAAATTGATAATTATTTTATACAGTTGATTTTTTTTGCTCTTGAGATATTATTTGTATTTTTTAATTACATTTAACAATTGTAATTCAATTCATAATTTATCTAAAGGTCTAAAAGTTGTGATTAGTAAGAAAACAGATAAGTAAGGGGGACCCTCAATATTAATTTAAATATTAGTATAGATTTTGATACAAACTTCTTTAAAAGTTACTATTACCTTCATGAAAGCAAGTTGATTGTAGATTTATTGTTACCCCAATTTTTATTTTTTTAAAAAAAGATGTCACACGAACGAAAACACACCTTGTCCTATACCCCATTTTTTTGGAAAGAAAAAACTATTTCCTGACCTTGGTCCACCCGTACAATATGAATAATGAAGGTATAGAAGTAAAATTATCTATACATGCATACACCTTCACAATTATACGTCCTTTTTAATCTTTTTCACTTTATCTTTAATTGCTTAAATAGTTATGAGATTTTGTAAAACACTCTCTCTCATAAGCATAAGCATGTCAAAGTGTGTATATCTATATGTATGTGTGTATGTATGTATGTATGTAAGTATGTATGTAAGTATGTGGGTGTGTATGTGTGTGTGCGCGCGCGCGCGTGCGCACATGTGTGTACGTGTGTGTGTGTATTAAAACAATACAAAACATTTAAATTCTTTGACACATCTTAACTAATAATCAAAATAAAGAAATAATATTGAGTCAAATAAATTCAAAGACAATTGGTTATTCAAATAAAAGAGTCTCGTCACCTCCCATTGATTTTGATGGCTCACTAAAAATCAAAGAAAATTAAGCCAAATAATCAAAATCAGGACAAAGGGCCATATTCGATGAAGATGGGGGAGTCCTTCATAGATAAGGAACCTGTTGCACCCCTCCCCTTCCTCTCTCAAACTTCACTGGGGGAAAAACTACTACTGAAGCTTAAATATCAAAAACTACATCCTTTTTTATAATTAGAGCAACATCAAATTCCATTGTCCGTTCTTTTAAAAAAAATGACTGATTATAATTTTTTTTCTTCCATTATTAGATTTTGTAAGATTTACTAAGATATTGTTAACTTGATTAGAATAGTTTGATTGTATGTTTCTTTTTACCCCAAATTCTTCACACAAAAAGGAAAAAAAAAAAGATGTCAAACCAATGAGAACACACCTTCTCTACCTTCCCATTTTTTAAAAAAAAAATATATTTCACGACCTTGGCCTATCCATACTACATGAACAATGAAGTTATAGAAGTAAAAATATATTTGAATTTGTACGCTTCACAATTATATATCTTTTTTAATCTTCTTGATTTAATCTTTAATTGATTAAATAGTTTTGATTTTATCTTTAAATGATTAAATAGTTATGCTGAAGTAATTTATAATTCATATGAACACCATAATTTGGAAAAGGATAATTCAACATAATAAAAAAATATTCAATTATATTAGTTTACCCACTTAATTTGGTTCCATGAGAAATATAAAGCCATTATGCCTTCAAGAAAGTGGTTGACTATTTGTGAGTTTCATTTATTGTTCTAAAAAAATTGACTCATTATAATTTCGTTTCTTCCATTATTATCAAATGTTGTACGATTTAATTATTATTTTCCTTACTTGAGTTCTCCATCATTCCTTATTAGGTAATGTATGATTGAACTACACAGACACACACACACGCACACACAGATATAGCCACACACACACACACACACACACACACACACACACACACACATACATACATACACACACACAGAGATATATATATATATAATATATATATATATATATATCTAATATATATTATATATATAATATATATATATATATATATTATATACATATACATTACATTACTAAATATATATAATTATATATAGATATGTATGTATGTATGTATATGTATGTATGTATGTATGTATTATATATATATATATATATATATATCTATATATATATATATATATATATATATATATATATATTCAAACTGTTTATTATGACATGCATCGTACAAAGCACGGGTTCAGACTAGTGCATTAGGAGTGGTGTAGTATAAAGCAATGGATGCAAAGAAAAATCCAGAAAAAAAAAAGAGAGCAAAGTTGATTTTTCTTTTTTAAAAAACAATTAGAAGGAAGGGAAATCATTTGGGCAAGTGGATGATGGGTGAGATTTTTTTTATTTTGCTTTTTTAATAAAAATGTCCATAATAAATTGGAAAATGATTCATTTTTATTTTTTTAAAAAATAAAAAATGTCTATATTGGTTGGAAGATGCTGGGAATGAATCCCGAATTAAGGCAACACAATTAGACACGAGTTAGCAAGGAACTTAATGCATCCTTCAATTTTTTGCTGGCCGAAACCTTTTGTTAGTGTGTGGTGATGAACGGCCAATGACAAGCACTACTGTATGGTCGTTGACTTCCTGTGTGAGCTTGATTGTTGAAAGGTGGCTAGCTCAAGTTGCTCTAATTTGGGTTGTGCGTGAGGAGAGAGAAAATGCAATTTCTGAGGATAGTAATGGCCACATGGCACGAAGTTATTGCTTGTTTATATTGTTTGTTTGAATTAAAAGAAAGTAATACTAAGTTGACAAAAATGAATACATAGCAGTCAAAAGTGAATGTTAAATTATGCTACAATGAATATGAATCATTAAAGAATGAATACTAAGCTTCTATAAAATGAATATCTCATCTTACCTCATCCTATCTTTAACCTCATCCCACTTGAGTTACTCCCATGTATGTGAGTGCCCTTGTAAGTCTATGCATGTGTGTATGCTCGTGTGTGTGTGTGTGTGTGTGTGTGTGTGTGTGTGTGTGTGTGTGTGTGTGTGTGTATGTGTATGTGTGTGTGTATGTGTGTGTATGTGTTACATAAGCACATCCATCCATCCATCCATCCATGCATATCAATACAGGTTGGTACAAGTAGTTTGACACTTGTTCCCCTTAAGCAAGGTGTTGGGTTCGATTCTTATGAATAGAGAAAAGTTGTGATGAGATAGTTTTACCCCTTATTAGGCTAATAGTAACTTGATTCTAGTAAAATGGATTATCCAAGATCAAAAATACATGCATACGTATATGTGTGTATACGTGTGCATTTGAACGTATGTATGTATATATTATAAAATCAATTTGTCATTCTTTGGTTACCTATTTAATTTAATGAACAAATTAACTAGATTTTTGATGTGCGAGTGACCTATTCGAAATTTTAACTGGCATAATCAAAAGTAAAAAAATCAAATCGTTTGGATTGAGCATGGATGAATGTCATATTTGCATAGATTGTTTACGTGTTTGGGAGTCATTTTTGCAGATTAAAATGCTAAATTGTACTATTTATACCCCTATTTCTTCTAGTACACTTTGGTTTCGCTTGTTTTAGAAGTGATCGCAGATTTCAAGTTTACAAGCCTAAAGCGAGTGAGTAAAAGATGTTTTTGAGGCCTAGTGGATCAAAGAAGATGACCAAAGAGGCCCAAAGACTCCCAATATAGTTAAACTATGGCTAGAACCACGGTCTAGAAAGATCAAAGGACCTGCCAGAGGCCACCAAAGTCAGACCGTGGTGGAGGTCATGGCCGTGGTGGGGACCTTTTCCTCGCCTTGCTCGATTTTCTTCGCGACTGTTCAGATTCTGTGCGTTTCTGCCGTTAGGAGCCTTGAGTTCACCTATAAAAGCACGATTTTTAGCTGCTCTTGGGAGGCTATCTTATCACCCACCATTTCATCCACCATCATAGATTAGTTTAGATTAGATAGAGGGAGAGAAAGAGAATCAAAGTGAGATCTTACAAGGATTCTATGCCGAGTTTACGATCGACAGATTCAAGCGCGATTTTTGGCTGAGTAATTCTTCTCTCTTCCTTTCTTTTCTCCCCTTATTTTAGAATTCATGTTTTGCAATTTTGATTTAGATTTGTAGTTTTGATCTTGGATTTATGAAAATTCTAGTTTATTTCTCGATCTTGCATTGTTAACTTTGGTGCTTTTGAATTTGTTGGATGTTTCATCGAATCGTAGATGTTTATTGCCTTGCAAGAAGCTTGATCACTTTCTGACATGTTGTGGGTATTAGGCGATGAACTGAAAGGTGAAATCTAATACCGAAATTCTAGGATTTGACTTGATTTTGTGGAGTCTTGAAAAAGTCCCACTGATTGAGAAACCATTAATTTGATAATGCATGCTTAATGAACCTAAATAAATCAAGAGCCCTTAAGAAATGATAATTGGTTAGATTTAGGTATTTCACTTCACCTTGAGAGAGGGTTGTGAAACTTCGATTATCAGTTTTAAAATAACCATTGGAGGAAAAAGGGCCAGTTTGATATTTTGGATTGAGAAAATTGCTTGATTTGTTTAATTCCTTGATTTTTATCCATTACATCAGATAGTTTATTATTAACATTTCAATCTCAAACTTGGGTTCCCTTAGCCTATCTTAAGGGATTATAACCCAGTAGATCAACCTAGTCTCTGTGGGATTGACCTTGATTGCTACAATGCCACCATGCGCTTGCGGCCTTATCAAGCATCGGATTAGTTCAATCCAAACCAAAATATAAATAACACTAATTAAGGGCTAGTACTCTCCCATAACAAGAAGTGCTTTGATTGTCAATGGTTTTTGGGCATATAGTTTCTGGGCTGCCAAAGCCCTGCCTTTGGCCTTATATAATAAGGGTCAGAAGAGGGTGAGCTCAATAATCTCACTTATGATGAACGTACGTTTCACCTGATTCGAAAATGCTAGTAAAAACCTAAAAATATATGGATGAATGGTAGATGACTTAATGGATTAGGTTGAATTTGCATTATGTTTCACCTAGACATATTAGTAATTGATTAGCACCTAGTTGCATTTAGTTGGCTTTTTATTTTTGTCCACTATATTTTACTCATTTCTTTAATGATTGTATATTAATATTATGATTATTATAAAAGATAATTTAATATAAATCTAATACCTAGTCATCTATTATACTATAATCATTTTTTTTTCCTTTCTTTCACAAGGTAATATATATCTTTTGAATTTGTTTAGCACATTACATATAATTCTAATTACTTGTTTACCACTTAATCCATTCAATTTCTCTTGTGACATGTATATGGATGAATAGATGTGAATTCACCTGGTGGATTAGATAGAGCCAATGAAAGTAGGTGATGAATACATGCGAGTTTTCAAAACAGTCTATTCTAGCTGAGGGGACCGCTAACTGGAAGTAAGGATGACAGTGGATTCCGGACCTGACCTAAACTCATCAGACCTGGTCCAATTTAGAGGGTCTGGATCCAATGAAATGAGACCCAACGGGTCCTAAGCGGGGTCTAGGCTTGATTGACATGGGTCGGATCTAGATTTGGGCCTAAAGAATCCAGACGAAGACCCGAACCGAGATCCATTCAAGACCCATTATTCCCCCCCCCAAAAAATGTGGCAAAGGCGATTGGCTAAAGTAACTCTAAACTAGCAAATCCTTTGCCTTTCTACGGTTGTAAAAGAAGAATTATTTTGTTATGCTTATTTAAAATTTGATGGACGTTATCTTTATAGTTTATATTAAAATATTAGTTTTAGTATGTAAAATATAAGTAAGAACACTTAATTATGGTATGTGCCGTTAGAATATTTTTTTATTAAATATCACGTCTTCTAAATTCAAGTATTTGTCTTTAGAATGTAGTAATTCATGTTATGATGTGAAAAAAATTTAATATGAAAAACAACTAGGACCTATTTAGGACATGTATACTCATCCAACCCACATGGTCTGGGTTTGGGTCCCATCTTTCTAGACCCAACATGTCTGGGGCGAGTCTAGTGTCCAAGTCTAAAAAAATTAAATGGGTCTAGATCCAAGTGGATCTGACCAGACCCGATCATCCCTATCCCTACCCGAGGGGCGAAGATAGAAGACCTGCATTATGAGAATGCAAAGCTAGGTGAGCACAACTAAAGCCAAGTCTAGTAATTCTATGGTACATACCCATATAACTAGCTAAGTACACACATATAAATATAAACAATCCAATATAATTGGCCCCACGCCTAGTCGCCTACCTTATTTCCATAGCCCAATAGCACCTAAACTATCAATACAAGTGAGAAAAGATGCACTGCATCCAAGAAAGGATACATTGCAAAAAACACGAATGTAATTAGCACACAAGCTAAAAAGATACATCATACAATAGAAAATGTTCATCATTTACAATATTAAAAGGTTCATCAATCAAACCAAAATGTTCATCATACACAGGTCAAAGATTCATTATTTAGACCCAAAAAATTCATATGCTCAAAATTTAAAATTCATTCTATTTAAAAGCAATAGCCATGTAAAATTAAGATTTTATCAGGCAAATATCAAAAGGCTCATTGAAAATGTTTATCATTTAAGAGAAACAGCAAAAATCAAAAGGCTCATTGAAAATTCATTCAATTAAATACAATAGCCATATAAATTTAAGATTTTTAGCTTCAATATAGCTGAACATGAATTTTTTAACTAAAAGAGGGAGTAATCACATGATGAAAATTTACACAACTAAATTTTAGGGGGGGAAATAACAAGGGAATCATATCACGAAAAATAAAAGCAAATAAGGAAAAAAATTATATAGGGAAAAAAGGATGTGTATATACATACGTTTGTATATAAGAAATTTCCAAACTCATTGGTCAAATGATGTATGCTTGCAATGAACACAACCCAAGCTAACTCCACCCTTGTTCTTGCTAAGGAAACTAAGGGAGGAAAGGGAGAGAGTGTAGAAGATAAGAGGAGAGTTGATAGAGCAAGCACCTTCAAGAGATAATCCAAGAGGAGCCACTCTTGTTGGATACTTGGGCAATCCCCTTAGATCAATTAGGAATCACCACCTAATTGAGATAAAGGGACCTAGACACCACTTAAGTTGCCACACTTAAGATATAGACTAGGAATTTTGAGGGGGAGAGTTTCTTTGAGAACTCACAAGCTTATGCATTCAAGTTGGTTGCAAAATGAAGGAACCAAGCTGCCTTTTAACAAGCCATGGCCGAGCTCCCTCTCTTCCTAGGCAGCAAATACAAAGCTAAGTACATATGGGGAAGAGAAACACATCTAATCAGCCACTACTAGTTAGACACCTCACTACCTAGCTTAATCTACCTCATTAGGGGTTATTATGCCTCCCAAATGAGGTGTCAAGCTTACAAAAGTCCTAGGTTGCAGCAAGATGAGTCATTCAGCAAGTGGGGATGCAAGTTGACAAGCAAAAAGTCCAAGAAAAACAGCCCTTGTACCGGCTAGCAACAAACCGGGTAAAGGGATGTTTTGCTTGTCCTTTTGGCTGGATAAAACCTACACAAGGGGGTGCTTTGGATGGGATTTGAACCCTTGACTTGATAAATATTTATGTCCCCTTTCATGCTGCAAAATTTCCGAAACAATGGAGTTGAGTTGGTGGGCCAAACATTCCCTTAATTCGGACTGTGCTGATTGGCGCCCTGCAGTGCACTGTCTTCAGTTTTGGGCTTGGTTGGCTGACCAAATGGACTCCAAATGCCTTGCAAAAGGTCTTTTTGGAAAGCTAAGATCTTAAGCTTTAAGGGGGTGGTGCGTGCAGGAAATTTCCCCCTCTATATTTTGCTCCAACAGCGACACAAAACCGGGCCAGAAACTAGACGAACTGGGCAGTGCATCTTCTGCTGTGTTTATGATTTTTCTGACCAAGGCATGAACTTCTTTGGCCTCCTTGGGGGTTGAATGGGTGTGAGGGTTTGCTGAATGTATGGATGAAGCTTGGACACGATGGTCCCCATCATCCTCCTCGGCTTGTTTGGAGTTTGACCTCAAACTCGGTAACTCCTCATCTTCATCATAGTATGGGCTCAAATCAGCCACATTGAAGGTGGCGGATACCCCATAATCACCGGGAAGGTCGACTTTGTAGGCATTGGGCCCGACCTTCTCCAATATCTCAAACGGGCCATCGGACCTTGACATGATTTTGGACTTGCGTTTGCTTGGGAATCTCTCCTTCCGCAAGTGGGCCCACACTAAGTCTCCCGGCTGAAAATGGACCTCCTTCTTGTGCTTATTGGCTTGATGCATGGCTTGGGTATTAGCCTTCTCAATCCTTTCCCGGACTTGAGCATGAAGGTCCTTGATCTCTTGGGCTCGTTTTTCAGCCTCCCAACTAAACTTGCTAGGTGTGGGAATGGGAGTGAGGTCTAAGGGTGCTCTTGGATTGTACCCATAGACCACTTGGAAGGGGGAGAGGTGGGTGGCTTTGCTTGGTGCACGGTTGAAAGCGAACTCCGCATGAGGTAGGAGTTCATCCCAAGCCTTGATGTTCTTCTTCACAAGCACCCTAAGTAAGGTGCCCAAGGTCCGGTTAGTCACCTCGGTTTGGCCATCGGTTTGGGGGTGACAAGTGGTACTAAACTTGAGAAGTGTCCCCATCTTTCTCCAAAGTGTGAGCCAAAAGTGACTAAGGAACTTAGTGTCCCTATTCGAAACCATGCTCTTGGGAATGCCATGAAGTCTCACAATCTCTTTGAAGTAGAGATTGGCTATATGGGAAGCATCATGAGTGGTGTGGCAAGGAACAAAGTGGGCCATTTTGGAGAATCGGTCCACCACCACCATGATGGAGTCCTTGCCTCTTTGTGTGCGCGGCAAACCCGTGATGAAATCCAAGCTAATATCTTCCCATGGGGCTAGTGGTATGGGCAAAGGGGAGTAGAGGCCGTGGGAAAGGACATGGCTTTTGGCCATGTGGCAAGTTGAGCATCTTTTGATGAAATGCTCCACGTCTCTAGCCATTTTTGGCCAATAGTAGTGCTCCTTGAGCATTGAGCACGTCTTCTCTACCCCAAAGTGGCCGGCTAGAGCACCACCATGCAACTCTTGGATTAGCAACTCTCTAAACCCGCACTTGGGTATACAAAGTCGTGACCCCTTGAAGAGGAACCCCTTTAGGAGATGGAAGAGGCCGTGGGGATGGGTTGCACACTTTGCATAGACCTCCTTGAAGTCTTCATCGTTGTGTACATCCCCTTGACAACCTCAAACCCAAGTACCTTGGATTCAAGGGTAGAGAGCAAGAGATACCTTCTTGAAAGTGCATCGGCCCCCTTGTTCATTTGGCCGGATTTACGGTGGATCACAAAATGGAAGGATTGCATGAACTCTACCCACTTGACATGTCGTGGGTTGAGCTTATGTTGTCCTTGGATGAACTTCAAAGCTTGGTGATCTGTGTGGAGAATGAACTCTCCTCCAACCAAGTAATGCCGCCAATGCTCTAGGGCCCTCACAATGGCATAGAACTCCTTGTCATATGTAGAGTACTTCTTCTTGGCATCATTCAACTTTTCACTAAAATATGCAATGGGCCTCTTCTCTTGTGACAACACGGCCCCTATGCCAACTCCGGAGGCGTCACACTCTACCTCAAAGACTTTGGAAAAGCTAGGTAGTGCAAGAATGGGTGCACTAGTAAGCTTCTCCTTGATCTCTTCAAAAGCTCGTTGGGCTTGATTACTCCACACAAAGTGCTTCGCCTTGAGGACCTCGGTCATGGGTGCCATGATGGAGCTACAATCTTTGACAAACCTCCTAAAGAAGGAAGCCAAACCATGGAAGCTCCGGACTTGTTGTATGGAGGTGGGAGTAGGCCACTCATGGATGGCCTTGACCTTGTCTTCATCTACATGGATGCCTTGAGCCGAAACCACATAACCCAAGAAGATAACTTGGGGTGTGAAGAAGTGGCATTTCTCAAGATTACCATAGAGCTTCTCTTCGGCCAAAATGCTCAAGACTTGATGGAGGTGGCTTGCATGCTCTTGTTCATCCCGGCTATACACAAGAATGTCATCGAAATAGACAACAACAAATTTGCCAATGACCGCCCTAAGCACCTCATTCATAAGTCTCATGAAGGTGCTTGGTGCATTAGTCAAGCCAAATGGCATAACTAACCACTCATAGAGGCCCCCTTTGGTCTTGAAAGCCGTCTTCCATTCATCCCCTTCAAAGATGCGAATTTGATAATAGCCACTTCTAAGGTCGATTTTGGAGAAGATACTGGCTCCATGAAGCTCATCAAGCAAGTCTTCCAACCTTGGAATGGGGTACCGGTACTTGATGGTGATCTTGTTGATAGCTCTACTATCAACACACATTCTCATACTCCCATCTTTCTTGGGCACAAGCAATGCCGGGACGGCACACGGGCTCAAACTCTCACGGATTAACCCCTTGGATAGGAGGTCATCCACTTGTCTTTGAACCTCTTGAGTTTCTTGAGGGTTCATGCGGTATGCCGGCTTGTTTGGGAGTGTGGCACCGGGAATAAGATCAATCTTGTGTTGGATCAACCTTTTAGGGGGTAGGTCATGGGGTATTTCATGTGGGAAGACATGGGAAAAGGTTTTCATGAGGGGTGTGAGTAAAGGGTGGGAAAACTCCTTTACCTTGGCCGGTTCTTGGCCTAAAAGGATCCACTCTTTGAAGTCTTCAAATTCATGGAGTTGAGAGTGGGAGTAAGGTGGTTAGAAAGACATCCAACTTGGGAGCGTCTTGAGGGTTCTTTTGTGGGCTAGGCTTAAGGGGAGTGAGGGTGATTTCCTTGTGGTCTTTGGTGAATGTATAGGTGTTCAAGCGGCCATCATGCATGACTCTCCTATCAAATAACCATGGCCGGCCCAAGAGGACATGACAAGCATCCATGGGCACAATATCACACCAAATTTCATCTTTGTAGGTTCTTCCAATGGAAAAGGAAAGTAAACACCGAGTGGTGATATGCAAACCCTTACCTTGGTTGAGCCATTGGATGGTGTAAGGACTTGGATGAGGTGTGACCGGGAGCTTGAGCTTGTCCACCATGGTCTTGGAAGCCACATTAGCGCAACTCCCACCATCAATGATGAGTGAACACACTTTTCCACTTACGGTGCATCGAGTGTGGAAAATACTTTCCCGTTGTTTCATTTCTTCATGTGAAGCAAGCCCACTCAAAGCTCTTCGGATTACTAAGAGCTCTCCTTCATCCGGGCCCTCTTCAACCTCCTCTATGACTTCATTCAAGTACACCCCTTTCTCATCTTCCTCCTTCTCTACCTCCTCTTCTAGCTCCTCTAGGGAAGCTTGATATTCAGCTAGAGAGACCATTCTCTTGTTGGGACACTCGGAAGCATAGTGTCCAAGGCCTTGGCAACGAAAACACCGGACTTTGCTAGATGGCTTTGGGGGCGGTTGTTTGGAGGGAGTTTGTGGAGTGGTGTTTTGTGGGGGTTTCGGGTTCGGAGATGGGAAGGATTTTTGAGGAGTGTATGGAGGCTTTTGGAAGCCATAAGGCCGTGGGGTAGGCTTGGGGATGGGATTCTTGCCTTTGAGTTTCTTTTGCATTTCAACTTTGTGGGCTAGAGCACTTAGCTCATCAAGAGAGGTGTAGGGATGCAACTCAACAACATGGGCAATTTGCTCATCAAGACCACTCAAGTATCGAATCAAGGTTTGGGAGTCATCCTCCTTCAAATCACATTTCAAGAGGAGTTGTTCAAAGTCCCTAGTGTACTCTTCTACACTTTTGGAACCTTGTTTGAGGTGGTGGAGTTTAAGGAAATTGTCTTGGAGGTAATGTGGGGGTAAGAATTTGGCCTTTAGTTTGGACTTCATCTTCTCCCAAGTCTTAATCTTACTTTTCCCCTTTCTTACTCTCTTAGACACAACATTGGACCACCAAATAGATGCACATTTGCGAAGTTTCAAGGCCACTAGCTTTACCTTTTTGCCTTCCGGGATGTCTTTATACTCAAAGACTCGCTCCACCGTTTGCAACCAATCGAGGAAGACATCCGGATCAAGTTGTCCTTCAAACTCCGGGATATCAACTTTGAAATCTCCATAACCTCGTTCATGTTGCCTTTGATGTCGGCTGGGACGTCTACCTTGCTCTTCTTCGCTTGAATCTCCAAAGGGGTTGCTTCCCTCGGAGTCGTCCGAGTCCCCATGCTTGCTTGAACTTCTAGAGCCCCATTGGTGTCGCCTCTTTTCTTCCATAAGTTGGCCAAGTTGCCGTTGAAGGTACTTGACTCGAGCCTCAAGTTCGGCTTTCTCCCTATGAGCTTGTTCAGCCACTTGGGAAGGGGTGAGGCTAGCGGACATGATAGCTTTGTGGTGGAAGCTTAGTGTTTTAGGACGGGAAGAGGGAGGCACGGCCGTGTGCAGTGGCACGGGGTGGGCGTGCTCACGGGCTGAGGGTGAATTCTGGGACAGGATATGTGGCACGGTCGTGTGGGTTGGCACGGGGTGACCGTGCTGGGTCGCTGGAAAATGAAGGTTGCAGAAATTGCGTGGCACGGTCGTGCTATAGGGGCACGGGGCACCCGTGCTGTGTTTCTGGTTGTGCACGGCTGAAAATCCGTGGGGGAAGTGTTTGGGATGTTTTGTGGGTTTTGTGTTTGGGATGTGTTTGAGGTTGGAAGCAATACTCAGGAGGGTAGCCTAGGCTCTGATACCAAGTTGATGTATGCTTGCAATGAACACAACCCAAGCTTACTCCACCCTTGTTCTTGCTAAGGAAACTAAGGGAGGAAAGGGAGAGAGTGTAGAAGATAAGAGGAGAGTTGATAGAGCAAGCACCTTCAAGAGATAATCCAAGAGGAGCCACTCTTGTTGGATACTTGGGCAATCCCCTTAGATCAATTAGGAATCACCACCTAATTGAGATAAAGGGACCTAGACACCACTTAAGTTGCCACACTTAAGATATAGACTAGGAATTTTGAGGGGAGAGTTTCTTTGAGAACTCACAAGCTTATACATTCAAGTTGGTTGCAAAATGAAGGAACCAAGCTGCCTTTTAACAAGCAATGGCCGAGCTCCCTCTCTTCCTAGGCAGCAAATACAAAGCTAAGTACATATGGGGAAGAGAAACACATCTAATCAGCCACTACTAGTTAGACACCTCACTACCTAGCTTAATCTACCTCATTAGGGGTTATTATGCCTCCCAAATGAGGTGTCAAGCTTACAAAAGTCCTAGGTTGCAGCAAGATGAGTCATTCAGCAAGTGGGGATGCAAGTTGACAAGCAAAAAGTCCAAGAAAAACAGCCCTTGTACCGGCTAGCAACAAACCGGGTAAAGGGATGTTTTGCTTGTCCTTTTGGCTGGATAAAACGTCCACAAGGGGGTGCTTTGGATGGGATTTGAACCCTTGAATTGATAAATATTTATGTCCCCTTTCATGCTGCAAAATTTCAGAAACAATGGAGTTGAGTTGGTGGGCCAAACATTCCCTTAATTCGGACTGTGCTGATTGGCACCCTGCAGTGCACTGTCTTCAGTTTTGGGCTTGGTTGGCTGACCAAATGGACTCCAAATGCCTTGCAAAAGGTCTTGTTGGAAAGCTAAGATCCTAAGCTTTAAGGGGGTGGTGCGTGCAGGAAATTTCCCCATCTATATTTTGCTCCAACAACGACACAAAACCGGGCCAGAAACTGGACGAACTGGGCAGTGCATCTTCTGCTGTGTTTATGAGTTTTCTGACCAAGGCATGAACTTCTTTGGCCTCCTTGGGGGTTGAATGGGTGTGAGGGTTTGCTGAATGTATGGATGAAGCTTGGCCACGATGGTCCCCATCATCAAAGGAAAGAAAAGAAAGAAAACACGCGTTATCAGGATGCAAAGCCAGGGAGCCCAACTGAAGCCTATAAATTATTATGTACACCCGAGAGTTTATACTCACGGGCCATGTCAGTGACAGGTGTAAGTGTCATATCAGTAAGGGGGTTTGGTTCTTCTTTTTTCTAGAATACATTTGATATCAACGAATTTTTTTTTTTTTAAAAAAAAAGGGTGGTAGTTACTGGGCACTTTCAACATTCTTTCTGTTGGCACGATATGGTTTTAGCTTTCATGAAAGTGGGTTACTGGATGAACCTTCTCAAGCCTTGTCTAGAAGATTGGCTTTGGTGCTGTTATTTAATTCATTGCTATTATCATCTTATAAATTTACTAGTACTATATTATCAAGTTGGGAACTCAAGTTTTTGTTAGAAGTCTGAATTTTACAATGGACACGAGCATTGTTGGAAGGTAGTGAAGACAAAATTGAAGAATGTACAGTTGTGAAAAGTTTGATTCGTATGTAGATTAATGGCTTAATGTTGCTATATGTTTGAATTTGTTCTTAAGAGACATTATTGATGAGTTTTGTCCCTTTTTTTCGTAGCTTTGTTTAATGCGGAATATTTGGATATTGAGGTTAATGAGATAAATGAAGACAAGGAAGGTGAGTGTAGTATGTTTCAAACATGTTATTTATGCATTATTATGGTTATAGAGTTCACCTTTTTAAGTAGTGTGGTATTGTTCGTTATTGAGCTTCTTTCTGTTCATTGTCGTTTGTTTACTATTCTAATTATAATGTCATTTTTTTAAAAAAGTGTGCTATTGTTCTTTATCTGGCTTATCTGTTCATTATCATCTATTGATAATTTATTTTGCTTTGCAAAATACTAAATTTCCAGCTTTCATGACTTTATTTATAGTGTTGTTCACTGCCACTTGAGATAGTGTTCAAGTTTCTTCAGTTGGTTGTTGAATTGATGATGTAGTGCTTGTATTATTGATTATGGTGTATGTTTGGTTATTATGATATGATCATGATTTACTATTTTGCTATAAATGAATTTACAAGCGTTATTGATTTATTTTTATTGTTGTTATTCATATAGAAAATTTTTTAAAAAGAAATTATACATTTCAAAAAATGCACATACAAAACACTCCACCACAAAAACAACATGAATTTATATATGGTGTTGTCTTCTGACACATGTTATAGTTTTTTTTTCTTTTTTGGTTGTTGAATTGAGGTTGTAGTGGTTGTATTACTGACTTGTTCACTTATTATGAGATGGTCATTATTTTATAGGAATTGGGTTCAATAATGAGGAAATTAGTGAAATTCAACCTTTGCAAGAAGTATTCTTTGGGGCCACCACCAGTTCTTTTAATGGTGATTATTATTGTCGATAGATTATTTGAATGTTGTTTATGATTTCTCGTTCTTCTATTATGATAATTCATATCTGTCTAATTATTTGATCTTTTGTGCTTGAGTACTCATTTTTTAGCTTTGGAGGTTTGCTTGAAAATAATAAGTAGTCAAAATTTATTTAATTGTCTATTAATATTTTTGTCCTTACTTACAAATGAGTTAGATATTTTTCATTGTTCTTCAAACGTATGGTTGTTATACGTTCTCTTTGCCCTTTTTAATTTTGTATGTATATGTCATTCTTTTGTTTGTCTAGGAACCCAATATTTGAATCAAGAGTGTGTTCGGAATGCATTGGATAAAGGGAAAACAACGTTGTCAGGTGGGTATGATATCTTAGTTTGATTAGAAGTGTAGTTTTGTTCATAGATTGGTTCGATTTTCCTCATTTGCATTACCTAGATGTTGTATTTCTGTAATGCCCCGACCCCTCTGGGTCGCGGGTCTTACCAATAACAGCTTCAAGGATCGTTGACTGGCCTTACAAATAACCACAAGTCTTTCCGCCGTGTTTCGTCCTCGCTCACACGCTGCCTGAGAAACTTTCCAGGAGGTCACCCATCCCAAGATTGCTCCCCATAAAGCACGCTTAACTGTAGAGTTCTTAAGAGTGGGCTTCCCGAAAAGAAAGGTGCACCTTTGGTGATATAAGTAATCACTTCGATCCTTTTAAGTCACGCTCGGGGTGTTACAAGCACCCCCACTGGGAGCGCACAATGTCCTCGTTGTACCTCACTAACCGCCCGACTTACGGGTCCTCTTGACCGGCGGTCCACACCCAATAT
Organism: Carnegiea gigantea; assembly: GCA_029747015.1. Lineage (NCBI taxonomy): Eukaryota > Viridiplantae > Streptophyta > Magnoliopsida > Caryophyllales > Cactaceae > Carnegiea > Carnegiea gigantea. Next base: position 105,739 of record JAKOGI010002016.1, on the reverse strand, counting down.
CTTTGTCCCGCTAGGTGACTGCCCATGGACTCTCAATCCACTGATGCAACTCATGATCGCGGGTCGGCTCTGATACCATCTGTAATGCCCCGACCCCTCTCGGTCGCGGGTCTCACCAATAACGGCTTCAAGGATCGTCGACTGGCCCCACAAATAACCACAAATCTTTCCGTCGTGTTTCATCATCGTCACACGCTGCCTGGGAAACTTCCCAGGAGGTCACCCATCCCAAGATTGCTCCCCAGCAAGCACATTTAACTGTAGAGTTCTTAGGAGTGGGCTTCCCGAAAAAAAAGGTGCACCTTTGGTGATATAAGTAGTCACTTCGATCCTTTTAAGCCACACTCAGGGTGTTACAATTAGAAGATGTATTTCTTTTAATCCATTATAACTTGTTGAATTATTTGTGTAGTATTATTGCTTAATTATATGGGTAATTATTTATACTTCTTAAGTATAACTTTTATCAAATAGGTTTTCCATTTATAATTTAGCGGTAGACGCGGAATGTTGTTGATTGGATATATTTTATCTACATATTATTTGATAACATTGACCAATGAATTTGTTATAGTAGTTTTTCAATAATTTTAGGGGACTTCATGTCCGCATTTAGTGTCGACATTTTTGTAGTTTGTGGTTTTGTTGTAGTTCACTATCATACACATCATAGTTCATTACTAACTTCACTGTTGTTCACTTTTTTTTCCTATCTTTAAGGATGTGGGTTCAAAAATCAGGACATTACTGAAGTTCAACCTTTGCGAGAAGTGTTGGTTGGGGCTACAACTAGCTTATAACGTGAAGCATTTGATATCTACAATGACTATGCATATCAGGTTGGCTTTAGTGTTTGTTATTCGAAGATATGTCCCAGATATAAATCCAAAGGAGAAGGGTTATGCATGCGTAAGTTTTATTGTTGAAAAGCAGGATTCAAGCAAGATAAAGGTTCAAAATTACAAGGATCGTAAGAATGTCGATGTGAGGATAGGTTGTAAGGCATTTATTCAGTTTCACATAGACGAGGATGGCGAGCGGATAGCTACTCGCCACGACATTGAGCATAATCATGCATTGTGTAGTCCAAGTAAGCGACATTTGTTGCTTTCACATCGAGAAGTGTCTGAGGGGGCTATTTTATTTGTTAAGTAGCTTAGGGAGTCAGGAATAGGAGTTGCTGATGCATATAGTGTGCTTAAGAAACAAGCTGGGGATCTCCTTCTCTGGGTATGGTTTGTGAGATGTATATAACAAGCTTAGTCAATTAAAAGATAGAACATTTGATGGGGGAGATGCGCACTCACTAATTGAAATATTTAATAGGCATATGAACCATGAGGTTGATTTCTTTTCTTGATGCCAATAATTATTTAGTGAGTTTTTTTTGACGTGATAAGCAGATGCTGGATGATTATACATTATTTGGAGATTTAGTTGTTTTTGACATTACATATTAAACAAAGAAGTACGACATGATCTGTGCATAATTTGTCGGGATGAATCATCATTTAAAGAATGTTATGTTTGATTGTGAATTTTTGATGAATACGAAGATTGAGTCATTTGTTTGGTTGCTTAAGACATTCTTAAAGTCTATGGGTGGTAAGCACCCAATTACCATGATGACAGATTAAGCATTTTCCATGGATTCTGCAATTAAGGTGGTGTTCCCTCTTGTTCGTCATAGGTTGTGTTGTTGGCATGTTATTGAAAACTCAAGGAAAATATTGGAGGACTTAGATTAAGTGAAGGATTCACTAAGATTTTAATAGAGTTTTGGTGGAGTGTGACACTGTGGATGAGTTCCAACATTTTTGGGAAAGGTATGTAAATGTTGAAGACTAATACCAGTATTATAAATTTTTTTTGCGAAAATGATAATTGTGATTTATTCATACTGAACCTTTACTTAGAGCATATTTTAGGTATAAGCATAGCGAAACTAAATGCTTATATTGATTATAATATGTTTTTTCATATGTTAAATAATTTTTTCCATCACATTAAGACGAGATCTACTCTGTTACTTTATTCTTATATCTATACTATTTTCACTTTTCATTTTCCGTGTGAACATTGCTTTGGTTTTTTCAACGCAAATACCATTTGTTGCTACTGGATGTTATCTGTAAACAACTAGCTTCCTCGACATGAGTAGTCTTTGCCTGGGTAACTAAGCTCCCTACCAACTTTAGTGCTGTATGTCACTAGGAAGATATGTGTTTAAAATATGCAATCAAATTATTAAAAAAGAGGTACTCTAATATCTCCCTTTATCCATTGGTACACCAAAAAAAAATTAAGTGCAACTACCTTTACCATGTTTGTTGTTTTATTTTGTTGGCCTTTGTTAAGTTGTTTGTGTGCTAACATCAGTTTTGCTACAAGGGCCTATGCTATTATGTAATTGTTAGTAGGATTTCAAGAAATTTTATGTTTAGTATTTTTAAATACAATAACAATGATGGAACAAGTATGTATATTTTTTGTTTAATTTTGATTACAATGCTTATGAATTGCTTTGTTAAGTTCAGAATGATAACAAAGTGCAGTTGCAGTAATCATCGATGGCTTTGTAACTTGTACAGTTTGCGAGAGAAATGGTGCCCTGCTTTTTCTAAAGCTTATTTTTCTATAGGCATATTATCTTCACTAAAGAGTAAAACAACAAATAGATCTTTGAAAAGAAGGTTACGTGCCACAACTGATCTTTGTGACTTTTTTAACATCTTTTTTGATGTTGTATTTGAGTGGAGGAGCAAAGAGAATGGTGAAGATCATAGATGTAGCAAAGGTACTGTACAAATGGTGTTTCCTTCAATAAACATCTTGAAACATGTGTTATATGCGTATACAGCTGAAGCTTTCTTGATGTTTGAGAAGGAATTATTGATGGTGCTTCATATAATTATAAAGAAGTTGATAATTCTACATGTGACAGGTCTTTTGAGGTGTGAGGTGTTAGGGTTGCAAGTGAATCTCATGGAGAAGAGCCATGTGAGTTTCGATATATTGTGATTTTTAATAAAGAGCAAGGCATTGTTAAATGTACTTGTAAGATGTTTACAAAGGTTGGGATTTCATGTTCCCATTGCTTAAGGGTGCTACATGCATGTTCCCATTGCTTAAGGGTGCTACATGCATATTCTGTTGAACAAGTGTTAGATCAATACACAAACAAGAGGTGGTGTAAGGCCATAAAAGATGGTCAAAACATTGATTCAGGAAAATCTACTAGGAAAGAGCCTATTGTTTGCTCTTCTATTTGGAAGATGCAAATTATAAGAAAAATGAATTTATTAATTACAGCTAGCCAAATGAACATGAATGCGAGGGCTCATTGTGAAAAGTATTTTACAGAGCTTAAGAAACTAATTGAATTTGATGTGGGCTTTATACATTGTGAGGAAGATGGCCAGGGGAAGAATTTGAATTCGTCACAGAATGTGCTTAATCCTCCTGGATCTCATCAAAAAGAGTTATGAAATAAGAGGTTTAAGAGTATAGTTGAAAAGAAATGTGATCAAGTTATATGGAGGAAGACAAAGAAGTTGTCAATGAATGATATGGCTTCTTCTACAACAACTCCCCAGGTATTCTTATTGCACCAATTTTGTTGAAATTACTGTCAAATTGTAAAGGTTTCATTGTTGCTATTGATTGATTATATATTAGTTTATTAATAAGGAAATATGTGATGATGACCAAAGTTGATTGATTTTTTATTGAGCTTTCTATATTTGCACATGGTTAGATTTGTCACATCGAATCACAAGGATCAATGGAACATTCTTTATACCTTTCTTAAATGTGTGTTCAAGTAGTTGTTTACTATTCCCAGTGAAATTTATGTGCAGTTGTTAAATATGCTTGTTAAACTACGTTCTTTCTATGGTTTGATTCAAGTATTAGGGAGTTTTGTAAACTTTTCAGTGTTTTAGCACTTCTTATTGATTCCTATTTTCACAATAATTGTATACATCAAAGAAAATATCTTTTCTAAGTGTTCCTTCTTACACTGGCACAAGTTACTCACAAATGCTTTGACAGGTGCATTACTAATACTGTTATTAATTTAATACATGTATTTGTTATATGTTGTGTTACTAATTAATTATTCATTTTGTACAGCAGATCACAGTGCTGACATTTAACCTACTATTTACAAGTCGGCACATTCAACACCTTAGGGATCAGGGTGAGTTTATTTAGATTTACTTAATTAGTCGCATGTGTTCATGTCATTTTAGGCTAGTGATCAACATTGAGTTCAAAATAATGAACAACATTAAATAATATAGTGAACATTTTGATTGATTCCATGTGCTTTTATTAGTTATAAATTTTGAACAATTTACTATACATGCTCAAGTGGTTTTACATTAGTGAATGATATTGAGTATAATAGTGAAAAATATTTCATAGTATTATGATCAATAATATTGATGATTTATGCTTTATTATTGAGGTATTGGTAGCAATTTATGGCTTTTTTCCCCTTCATGTAGGGCACATTTCCATCGATGTCTTTTCATCCGATGTACTATTTTGATCTATCCAATGGTAGTTCTGTGTTTATGCCAATGACGATTATGCCAGTATTCCATCAGTTGCGTACTGATAACTTCCTTACAAATGCTGCTCATAATGATAAGCATTGAAAGTGCTATTATGGAATTGAAGACAATTTATATTTGTATTGTTCAATACTGATATTACAATTTATGGACTGAGGTTTCGAGACATTGTGTTAGGAGACATTATAGTGTTCATGTTCTTCTTTAGTACCTACTGTATATAAGTTTAGTTCAGACTGTATGTTATATCTTATGCTCATTAATAATGTTTGGTTTTTGTTTTCCTGTCCCTTTTGGATTCTTATCTCTAGTTTTGCAAGTTCATTTATGCCATCGCAAGTCATAGCTGCAATCCGACATCATATATGGGTCCATCCATCATCACGGGCTTTGTTTCTTTTAGGGGAGTAATATTTGGATTATTTAGTTATAGTTTTTACATCCATTCATTATCTCAGGCTTAGAATTTTTTATTTGAGTAATGTGTGATTTTGCCTGAAAATGGGACTTTTTACAATTCCAAAGTATTATTGTGGTAATAAGCAAACTATGGGATTAATGGACATAAGTTTGTCATTGCATTTTCATTTGCTCCTATTTTCCCTTACAAAAACTATGTTTATCTAGTTTTTTAATTAACAAAGTTGAATATTGTAATGCACAAAGTTTTATTTTCCTTTGTCTAATCCTCCCCCAGTCTAAAGTTTTGTTTAAGTGTTGTTTGATTTGCTTATTGTTGATCACTTATGAAGTAGACAAAGCTTAATGTGTTGTTCAACTCGTGGAATAATGAACAACATTGACTAGTGTTGTGAACAATGTTGTACTCCATAGCCTCCCATTCCACCTTCCCTTCCAGATTTATGAATGGTGTTTCCTAATATGCTTCTTGTTAATGACCTATAAACCGGACAAACCTGACAAACCTTATTATGTTGTCAAGTGTGGGACAAACTAAATGCTTATGTTAATTATAATATGCTTCTCCATATTTTAAATAATTTTTCCATATGTGATAAGTTCCTTAGAATTCGAGAAACCTTAGTGAACCACATTAAGTTACATAAAGAACAACATTGACTAGTGTAGTGAACTATTCTGTAATGTATAACCTTCCATTGCACTTCTCTTCCACATTTTTGCATGGTGTTGTTTAATGCGCTTCTCGTTAATTTCCCATAAACTGGAGAAACCTTATTATGTTGTCAAGTGTGGGACAAACTAAATGCTTATGTTAATTATAATATGCTTCTCCATATTTTAAATATTTTTTCCATATTTGTTAAGTTTCTTTGAATTCGAGAAACCTTAATAAACCTCATTAAGTTGCATAATGAACAACATCGACTAGTGTAGCGAACTATTTTGTACTCCATAACTACCCATCCTAAGTCCCTTCCATATTTTTGTATGGTGTTGCCTAATGTGCTTCTTGTTAATTACCTATAAACCATAGAAACCTTATCATGTTGTCAAGTGCGGGTCAAACTAAATGCTTATGTTAATTATAATATGTTTCTCCATATTTTAAATAATTTTTTCAAATTTGATAAGTTTCATTGAATTCGAGAAATCTTAGTGAACCACATTAAGTTGTGTAATGAACAACATTGACTAGTGTAATGAACCATTTTCAATCCCTAACCTACCATTCCACTTTTCCTCCCAAGTTGTTGGTTGGTGTTATGGTATGTGTTTCCTATTATTACCTGAAAACCAGAGAAGCCTTATTGTGTTGCCAAGTGTGGGAGATGATGAAGGTTTCCATGAAAATTAATTATCTTTTTCTAAAGAGTGATTTCTTGGTCTATTATGATGTTGAATACCCTAATGCATAAAATTGAGTAGTATAATGAACTATTCAGCATTTTTGGGAAATTACTACTGTTAAGTTATGGAATATGTGTGAATTTTATAGTTAACCACATTGATAAATAAATGAACACCATTGACTTGTATAGTGAACATTTTAATGTGTTTTTTTTAATTTGCTTGTTTGATAAGTTTATTTGAAGTCGAGAAACCTTAGTGACCATCATTAAGTTATATAATGAACAATATTGACTAGTGTAGTGCACAGTTTTGCAATCCCTAACCTCCCATTCCACTTTTCTTTTACTTATATGGTTTCTGAAGTAAAAAATGGATTTACTATATTTATAATGAAATGAAATAATAAAATTATTTATCTTTTATGCAATTGTTTCGACAATTATAAACATTAATTAACAAACATTACAAAATAAAAAAACATATTAATAATTAAATGCCCCCTGTAACAATTGTCTGTAAATCAGTACACTCACTTTAACTGTAATCAACTCAATTTGAATATGCAAAATGCGTATCGTAAGACCATGCAATTACTATTTTATAAATACATTGACTATTAATAACTACGACATTCAAATAACTTTCGAGAATAAAATGCTTATGCTTAATTATTTCATAATTGACCCAATAAAGAGTAACATTTATATAAATGAAAAAATAATATTTACCATAGAATTAAAGTGAGTGCCATGATAATTCAAAATTTTGATCAGCAAGCTTTTTCAATATATATTATAATTTCATAAATTATTTATACATATTTTTTAGGTAATACACGTATATGACTCACATGGTAAAAATGAAAGTCATAATTTCATTCTTCTGTTCTAAACAACTACACATAGACTATAGGTTTTTTTCCGTTACTATTTTCTTAGAATTTATGTCGAATATGATATTTAAATTGTGAACCAACAATATTGAAAATACTACGTGAAAATTTAATATTTAAATTAATTAATTATTATAACTTTATTGATATTTATTTTAAAATTTTATTTGTTTCAATAAATGTTGTGTATAATAGTATATTTTAGGTGTGAGTAAGGATTAATGCTTTTTAGTTTCTTACTATTAAGCAAACATTAATAAAACTTGTGCGAAACACGAGATTCATCCCAGTCTTACTTTGAATTGTGAGTTTATGGTCTGTTATGTCATTGAATACCTTGATGAACAACATTGTGTAGTATAGTGAACTTTTCAGTTTTTTTGAGAAATTACTAATCTTAACTTATGAAACCTGTTTGAGTAATATAGTGAACACCGTCAAGTTATATAGTGAATTATTTAGCATTTTTGGAGTTAAAGAAGGGATCATGGTCCGGAACCAAGAAGAAGAGCAACTGCCAGACGGTGTTCAAATCGTACAACAACAGAAATGAAGTGACCCACTATGCAAAAGAACGACACTTGGCAAAAGACAAATAACCAGATAGTTCACAGCAGTATAATAACTATGTTTTAGGCTAGAATGATCACTGCACATGCAAGCAAGGAGCTTTACTTTTCTTAACAACCCAATACAGATGGCGTCTTTTTGGACAACACTAGTAGCTTGTAGCTATGTGAATGGATTTTTCAAGCTGTTTATTTGTGCTGGTTGTTTTATGTAAGTGTAGTTGGTGGCGTTTCTGTTTTATACCATCAGTAAATCATCAGTCACTGATAAAGATGCAATTAACTTCTCCTAAATGACTAAACATCCTCCAAAAGTATTTGTACCACATAGTTCATAAGGAGTCTTTCTATTTTATGTTCTACTCTCTTATAGTATTGGCAGATGACTAATTGAACAACTATGTGTACCAAAATAATCTGTAATGCAAAATAGATTGTCTTCTTGAACATTGTGTCCTCTACACACCAATCTTCTAAAATATGATATACAATCTAATAGTGGAGTAGTACTACTGCTAAAGCTATTGTTGCACTATTTCTCTTTGCTAGAACTCTCTTTTTGCTGCTTCTAGTGTTTGGACCCGTAGCCTATTGAGTTCACTTTCTAATATCATTGTTGCATATTTTGAATGTAGATACTAGATAAATTCTTCCTGCAGTTTGGACATATGTATGGGACATAATCACCAAATTTTCAAATTACATAATATGTCATATGGAGAACTAGTCAGAAGGCGAGAAGCAATTAAAAGAAAAGAGAAGCGCATTGTGAAAGCAACCACTTAATGGTGTTCACTGTTCACACCATGCTACGAAGCATATCTATAGTATTAAAAAATGATCATGAATGAAAGGTAGAGTTTTGACTGGCCTCAACGAAGACATCAAAATATTCTCAAGCACTTACTCAAACATATCTTGGGACACTAGACATAAAACTTGAACACGAGAAATCAAAGAAAGTCAAGAGCTCTCATGTACAGATGTGAAGCTCACATGCAAGTCCAAGACATTGCTTATTGTCACAGTACCATCAGCTGTTATAGTGCTATTTATTATCCATATGATTGTGCAGATGATGATGTAATCTACACTTCTCAGACTTACTTAACATATCATATGCTTTATCATCTAAAGCACTCAGAATTATGTGAACATGCTAATTAATGAACATGCTAATGACTGATAAAGACGCTAGAAACTAAATTTAAATTAGATAATATTTTGTGAGAATACGTAGTTCTGACCATTAGATCGATATACATAAACATTCTCATCCCTGCTTCGTATAAATCACATTGGGGATCACCACCCACCACACCCACCCAAGTCTGAGGTATAACTCAGTCTAATGCCAACCAAATTTAATTTTATAAAGTTGTATACAGCATACCGCCTGTGTATTAATGGAGTTGCTCTTTTTGTTTCCACTACCATCTCTTAAACTTTTCACTCAAAATCTTGATATTTGCATAATGTCCCCTTAGCAGTCTTTCACCTTATAGATACTAATGTAGGGAGGGACACCTACTGTTGTAAGGGTACCTTAGTGTAGTTGTTTGGAGCTGAGTCTGACACTACTTGCAGGCTGTGTCACAGTAGCTTGAAATCAATCCAACACTTTAATTTTTTTTTTCAATGTGTTATTACATATGCAGTAAGGATTGAGGTGTTTGTATGTTCAGTTGATGAGTTTTCATAGCCTATAGCATATAGATCACATGAAGTTGAAGTTCAACTAGTTGGGGATTTGACTGTTGCCTGACATTGCATTATGAAAAAGCTTGTAATTAGCATGTTGAAGATTGTTGAGCAGCTACCTCTTTAGGTGAACAATGTAGTTTTCCATTTTTTTCTTTGTTCTTTGACCTGTCTTATATTCTTACTCTTTGCAGAGAGATAACCATATATCCAATTAGAACTTGGCGGTGTTGGTCACCCAAGTACCACATCAGTTTATCTTTTTTTTACATGGTCACAATTTTAGCTATCTGTCAAAATTGAGGATTTTCTCATTGTAGGTGCTTATAGAAACTGCTTAGGTTCTGGCTATATGGAAGGAGTTTGCTACAGATGCTTCTCGCTGTAAAGGCTATCCTAATCTCGGAAGATTGTTGTTAAAGCTTTGGAATGAGCAGTTCCTCTTTTATGTACGTTTTGTAGTCTATTGTTTTTGAGTCTCTAGTATTGTGTTCACGACTTAAAAAAGATGACTTGACTTGTTTGATGGACACAACTTTGTCATTGTAAACATGTGGTTTCCGAATGGAAACCTTTTGGAATGCTGTTATGTATGGCATATAGTTCGTGAATTACCTTTGTTATTCTACTATAGGTGTCCTCGGTAAGTTAGAGCAAGATACTTTCTAAATAGCCTAGTATTTCTATGTCTACTTGCAGCAGGGCCATATGATTGCGTATGTCATTTGAGTACTACAAGTGATTGAAACTCATACTTTTAGTCTACTTGAGGTGTTCATGTGCTCATGTGTGTTTTTTTTTTTTTTTTTTTGGAGGGGGACTCAGTGCATCAGTTTCATATGTGGCTAATGTAGAGCATAAGGACTATTATATATGTAGCGTGTTGGTTCCATATTTTGATTGAGAAGAATGTAAGGTGTTTCTAGAATATCTAACGTGCAGAAGAGGAAATGGTGAGGCAGATTAAGCTACAAATGAGTCATTGATTTTATAGGAGAATATAATCCTAAGCTTGTAAGTTTGAGGCAATGCATATAAGAGGTACAGACAAACTATAATTGCAATACCCCTAGCAGCGTGCTTGGTTGAAGCCTTAGTAACAAATTACTTGCCTTAATACCCCCTGGGACCCCAATAAAAATTTGTACTTGTGGAACAGTAAAGACTACTATAATTAACATACATTCTAGATAATTCAAAAGCTTCTATATGCTACCATGAAATGTACAAGTCACCTTATTAAATTCAAAACCAGGTATCCAGTTCTCGACTTAGCCTCTACGAAATGTCTCCATATGGTGTACGATGTAAATTCCACAATCATGAATGTTTGTGTCATCTTACCAAGGTAGACTCCAAAATGCTAGGCTAAATTTCTTCAAGTCAGTCCCCTTTTTATGCCCACCATTCATTGATAGCTTGAGAACAAATTGGTCAGCAAGGGATATGTGAAGTTATTAATGAATAAAATTATTGTTTTGGAGTTAAGGTTAGTGTTAATAAGGAATATGCACCATGGCCATAGTATAATTGCGATAATTTGATGTAGGATTTTTCTCTAGTAAGCGATTCTTAAGGATAACCACTTTCCTAGCCACGAAGTCGTAGCAGAGGACAAAAAAATGATTTTCTTTAAGAATTAGGAAGAACCCCGTATGCCACATAAAAATCATAAAGTTATGCATCTATATATTATGGATACATTTTTCTAATCATGTCATAAGAATCACAATATAAGTCTTGATGTTATGGTGAATAGCAATAGGCTAAATGATGGCCCAAGTAGAGCTTTATAGTAAACAGAGGTCAAAGCGAAGATGAAAGGCTTGGCAAACTCAACCTATTCACTATTTCTTTCAATATTGTTCACTTTACGACTTTAATCTGCATTCAATGAGGATTCTCTACAATGTAAGTGGATATTAGTGATAAAGTAAGGTCTCTAACAAAGTACAATTTGTTTATGAAAATATTATAAGATGTTCACTGTGAGTGTTTAGTTGGTTCATTAAGTACTTAATCGTTGTTTACATTTGGACTATTATTTTGTTCATTGTAGTTTTTAGGTTGGTTTAGTCAATTGGTTAGGATTGTTCACTTTAGATTTCAAAGGCACTTGGTAACAGTGTGAGAGTAGCATAGCAAGGAAGGTTGTCATGGTGTGTCTATGGCTAAGTGACCTTTAAGAAATTCTAAAACATGGAAAAGCCCTTAGGCATAAATGTCCGTGTCAAATGTGGTCCATTCAAAGAACTATAAGATGAAGTTAAAATATCAAACGTTTCACAAGTGCTATGGTACTTATCAGTTGTGCTTCACCCAATTTCATCCAAGAATACCTTTTTCTTTCAAGATCCATTACTGTCTTGAAGGCCTTTGATAAACCTGTTGGAGCTTTCTCTAGAGCCATCTGAAAAACCAAAGAACTCATGTTAACAATAATCAACAAAGATGTGTTGTAATTGAATTAAATATGTTATATCTACAGCTTGATTTTCTTACATATACATTTATACTGAAGAACATCCTTTTTGGTGTGCTTGGATTCCTTCTCCTTTCCATCCAATTTAGGATAAGACATAGTACATCCACTATAGGACTTTCTAAGTCCCGATCTGCTCCAACCATTGTTGTGAACCCTTCCCTAAATATCCAAAATCTTTTGTCTTCTTCTTCGTGGTCGTACTCAAAAAGTCTCTCCCTATACATTTAATTTTGTTGTTACTGTGTAAAGGATCAAAATATGAACAAAGTAAATTAAGTACAATCTCGTTGTTAAAGGGTATAATCTATTTTCAATAAACGAATATATTATGATAAGCAGACCAATTATATCCTAATGGTTTTATATGTATCTGGAACTGGGATAAATAGGAACACTTATGTCAATGGGTGCAATTCATCTGATGGAAGAAAAGCATAGCTTAAAACATCATTTGTGATGGTTTCAGTCCATGTCCACCTTCTCTGTAGTCTTTAAGAAATGGTGATCGACATAGAAAGGGCATCTCTTTCACAATGCTCTTTCATTGTTACCTTACCACCACCTCTTTCCCTTTTTTGTTTGCCTGATTAACTAGCAACTCCTTCCACATGGGTGGTTTTGTCATGCCATGTACTCCTTTTGCGTTCCTAGGCACGGGTTTTTCTTTGTGATTTCCCAAAACTTATAACATTTTCAATGGCATGATACGTATGCTAATAAGATACTCCTGCAATTGATGCACTAGTAGCTCCTTTGGGTGAAAATCCAAGCTTCAACGTTGCAGAAGTTATGTCTGATGAACGTGATGTACACTATCCTTTTTTAGATGAGATTCCAAGGCTAAAACTTGGAGGAGTGAAATTCATCCTCTTTTTCTGCTATATTTTTTCTCTAGCCATGCTTTCTAGCTGCTCAACCTGTTCCAGAAACTCTGGACTACAGTAATAAGTGTCATCTGGTGATAAGCAATCTGTTTCATTCTAATTCACACATGTTGTGTCATTAGTAGGTGGGCAAGAGCTTTGAATATGAATCTGTGTTGTCTTCTTTCCTTCTTGTGCTTGAGCAACTGTTGTGACTTTATCCTATGCATAATGAATATGATAATTTCTTAAAGTTAATTTCCAATTTAAATATAAAATGGTTAGCCTACAGTGCTTATAATATAAAGGAGCAGAAGAATATAAACTCTAAAAAGCATAAGAAAATTTTTCACTGTTAAATATTTAGTACCTATGTAAGAGATGACTGCGTAGATTTAACTAGTTTGCATCCGAGAAACACCACAATGTATTCCCTAGTAAGACTCTTACATAAGAATAATGTTCGATGGAAATTAAAGCCGTCAATTAATTTTTACCTTCTGATTTCCCTGTTTTTATGAGCAATATTCGAGCCATATCTTAAATGCGGAACTTCTTGCACATGAGACTAATTGAATATGAAAGATGATTATTGTAGTTACATTCAAATGATACTGAACAACTTGAGATAAGAATCAAACCAAATGATGAATACAAGAATTCGAGAAACAGATAAACTAACAATAAATGACTTATCGACTTGTTCAACTAACCCAGAGACCATAGTCACAGCCACAGCATATCAACCCAATAGGACAGAGAAAATTAGCCCATAAAGACCCTAAATCATTAACTGCAGAAACCAGGAATCATAAGCAACTGACAAATTACACATACATCACTCTTACACAAGAATGATGTTGGATGGAAATTAAAGATGTCAATTAATTTACACCTTCTGATTTCTCAGTTTTTATGAGCAATATTCAAGCCATATCTTAAATGCTAAACTCCTTGCACATGAGACTGATTGAATACGGAAGATGATTGTTGCAGTTACATTCAAATGATACTGAACCGCTTGAGATAAGAATCAAACCAAATGATGAATACAGGAATTAGAGAAATAGATAAGCTAACACAAAATGACTGATTAACTGGTTCAACTAACCCAAGAACATAGTCATAGCCACAATATAGAAGCATCAACAAGAAATCAATCCAATAGGACAGAGAAAATTAGTCCATAAAGACCCTAAATCACTAACTGCAGAAACCAAGAATCATAAGTAACTGACAAATTACACATACGTCACATAATTAATTATATGTATCAAGTATAAAGCAAAAGAATCCATCTCAAAATCAAATAGACGTCCATAGTCTACTAGTACAGATCTAACTTGAATTTTCTCCCCCAATACATTTGTAACACCCCCAATTCCTAGGGCAGGAGCATTACATTTTCCTAACTTCTCACTTAAATTCTATGGTGAAACGGACAGAGTTTCCCCTAAAAACTGACCATTTTCAGGCTAAAAGCCTTACAATAAACCCCTGTAATCAACGGAAGCATAAAACATTCTAAAATAAGCTCAACAGCTTCACGCCGGAGTTCATAATTCAACGAGCAACTTGCTCGGAGTACATCAAATAATATAGTTCATTAACACAGGCGAAATAAAAGATACAACTCAATGGTTCACACAACCGGAGTACTAGGGTTCACATCCCAAAATGTAACTGATTTCAGCTAAAAGGACAACTTGACAAATTTGATGGTTGGCTTACATGGCCATACAGAGCAATTCCTAAACCAAATGCACTACATGAACTAGAATACTTGTTTACAAACGTTTATAATTCTAGGAATACATTACATGACTTTATTAAACATGTAAGACCCTCTTTCAAATGGGCACACATGACACCTTGCAAGAAAGGATAACTCCATCTTGGCATAAGTGACTTTACTTCTACTTGTCATAATGCTAACCTGGCGAAAAAGGGGAAAGAGTAATGGGATGAGCAACCACACGCTCAGTGAGTATTCCCCGACTCCTTAAAACCATATCTTTAACAGTCACATATCACGTATTCTTACTTTACTATCATATTAGGCAGTCATAGTCCCCAAGGAATGATCACTATCCATAAATCTCATTCTAACCACTTAAACCCATTTCTAAGTCCCTGGACGACTAAATTCCTTCACTAACAAGCAGTTAAACACATAAGCAAGCAACGATGCTAAGCACATAACTTTCTTTCATAGGTTGTGTGATATAATTCGTGATTTATGCTTTATCTATCTAACTCACTCATACGAGATACTTAAACACATGAAGTAGAGATAATGTAAGGAGCTTTTTTTAGCTAAACATGCATATTCAAACTCATATGCTCAATGTATTACAAGGATATGGCCATGCTGTACTTGAAATTTGATTCACACTGCACTTAGAATCTTAATCACATGATATGCACAAAAATCCTTCTTTCTTTTTCTGAAAACACTTTACTTAGCCTCTTTAGGCTTATAAAAACTCTGTTCTTAGCCTCTTTAGGCTCATAAAGCTCTTTTCTTAGCCTCTTTGAGGCTCATATTCTTAAAAGAATCTCTTTCATATTGGTCCTATAATGACCCTTAAAAACTTTCTTTCTAAAATACTTAAAAGGCGACACGCCGACTGCTTTTCTTACTTATTAGGAAATTACTCTGGGCATAAGATCATCATAATATGCTGATTGGGTGAGATCTATTCTCAACCCCTAGTGAGACTATCGCTCACGCTAAACTCTTACTGCCGAGAGGGCAATTAACTTTTGGACCTCAACCCTCGTCAGGGTCTCTAGGCCCTCCCACTACTGGGATAACTCCTTAGGCTAGGGATTCCTTCGCTCAAGTAGGTTCACTCCCATCTTATTGTCCTTATGCACAATATCTTAGCCAATTTAAAGCGTATGGTTATAACGGCTAATAAGTTTGCTGCCTCTCATAGCGAAATCCTTTTTCATACAACGCACTCTCTTTTTATTTAAATTCCTTAGGGATTCCCCCGTTCTAGCAAGTTCACTACCAAAACTGTATTCGTATAGTTAAAGTAGGCCATCGTTTGCTAATAGTTATGACTACTATTAGTTATAACTATGAAAACTTCCTTCTTCAAACTCACTCTTACTCGCAAAATGAAACTTAATGAGATAAAAGGGAAGGGAATTTGCACGTAACACATTCAAACACTTCATAATCAACTCAGCAGAATAAGCCACACATGGCCTTGTAATCCACACGATTGCGGTTAAACACAACCCAGGCTTCCCCCTCACACAACACCAACCACAAAGAACCTCGAAATTCTCATCAGTTCATCCTCAGGCCATCCGACTACCAACTCGATTTTCAATTCCATAACCATAGCATATACTCATGAAAGCTTATAAAGAAATGTGTAATAAGGCTTATGTACTTACCTGAGCAAGCAGCACCATCCGGCGGCGTGCTACATCAAGCATATATAAACATATACGTACATTTCCTTAACTTAAGTAAAGTACGTGATGAACTGAAATGAACTAGCAAGGTATGAAGCTAGCTTACATTCATAATTCACATTTAGAAAATAAGCATGCCGTACTCATGTCATTTTCAAAGCATAACTAACCAACTAAACAGGCACCGACTTAAAACGTTCTCAGGTCATTCCAAAGAATACTTTGAAGCATGAATTAGCTAACTCAATATGCATTGATTTAAAGCATGCTTATGTCGTTTCGAAGGCTACTTTTAAACACGAACTAATCAATTAGCATGCATTGATTTTAGGTATTCTTATGTCGTTTCAAGGTCATTTTCAAACTTGAATCAACTAACTTAACATGCATCGATTCAAAGCGTTCTTAGGTTGTTTCAAAGCTACTTTCAACCATGAATTAGTTAATTAAACAGGCATCGATTCGAAGTCATTTTCAAGTATTAATTAACTAAACTAACATATACCGATTCAATGCATTCTTAGGTTATTTCGAAGTCACTTTCAGGCATGAATTAACTAAACTTATCATACATCGATTTAAACTGAATTCAGCTAAAATAGAAAATGCATAATCTCAATTAATCTAACTAATCCTAAACTGACATGCATCACAACTTAAAGCTAAAACATTTTCGAAATTAGTATATTTAGGAGGCGAAAAACACCCACCTTGATTCCTAGCTAGAGGACCCAATTTGGCATTTGGTGCATCTAAGTCGAGCCCCTCTACTGCTACTACTACTTTGAACCTGCCCTAGTTCTCCTTCGCTCTAGCTCTTGGCCATGTAAATCAAGACCACCGCGGTGGTGGCCGAGGTGCTGGTGGTGCTTGGGGTTCAAAACCCTAACTTTTAAACGCTCATCTTCGTGGCCTTTGGTGGTCGCCGGACTCAAGCCTACCGGTGGAGACAATCGCCTCGTTGCCACTACTAGCGCCGGCCATCCCGGTTGCCCGCCGATCCCCTCTCTCGAAATTGCTCCCTCACTCTCTCTCGATCTCTCTCTATCTCTTTGCGTGTCGCGGTGGTTGCAGCTGGGGAGTCGACAACTTGACTGGGTGCGAACCGAGGTGGCACTGGTACTGTTACTGCTGCGCCTCCCCTTCCTCTCTATCTGTCTCCCCCACTCTCTCTTGTTTGGTGGTTGTCAGAGAGGGCATCGCGAGGAGCATGAAGAACCCCCCTTGTCGTGGGTTTTGGCTGAGAAAGTAAGGGGCTTCAGCCCTCTTATATTTTTATTTTTTTTCTGCTTTTTGCTTGCCCATTCAACTAACATCGCTAGTCTAATTTCAAATCTCATACCTCATATCCTAACCCGAATCGATGATACGACCCTTCGTCGATTATTCCATCCCAAATACGTCAAGATTCGACTTAATAAACCTCGAAATTAATTCTAAGGTAAACAACCTAAACGTATTCGGGAAACGACTAACTTAAACTATCGGCACAATTCAGCACGAATTAAATTTCAAAACTAATAATAATAATAATAATGATTCTTTTTTTAATAAAATTATGGTAAGCACATCGATGTTGATCTAACTTAACTAAAATAATGAAATATGATTTTTAATATCAAGAAATAGGCTAGAAAGTCCGGGTGTTACAACATTGTTTGTATTAAAATCAGGGTGGCTTGTTGGAAGTTAGTTCAATAAACTGCTTCAGAAATAAACTGATGGCTGAATCAACCTGCAGCAGCCCCTGGATCCCTAACAAAGTCAACACCACACATACGAACACTATGCTCTATTCTACTTCCGTCATCTCACATTCTTATGATTTTTCAAGGTTGTGTCATTATCTCGAATGCTTTCAAATTTATAAGTATAGTTTATGCTCCATAATCCACGACGACTTCCTGCATGCATATGCATTTTCTATATATACATATATACTTGTCGGTTTTAGAATCTAAATAATTGTTGTACTTCAAGCTATATTCATTTTCTACTTGAACCACGATAAGGGAAAAAATTAGTAGATGTTAACTACTTTAACTAATAAATCTTTTGATGGTTGTTATTATAGATGTAGATGTATTTAGATTTTGTCTTCATTAATGTCACTTTATATATATGCACCTAGAGATGGGGGAGGTAGCTAGTTTTCATATAGGTTTAGCTCACAAAAATAATCATATGAGACTGACCTCCTCTTTAATCAGTTGAAGTTAAATCACTTAGAGACTATACTTACAATTGTTGATAAACAAAAAGGCGGGGTTTGTTCTTAAAAGAGGTGCACCATATTGTAAATTACTCTATTTCCAAAATTCTTTTTGCAATTAATAGGGTAAGCATGAAAGTTACCTGCATTAGGTCATTATGGAAAGGTATAGTGTCTTGAAATTGTCCATTGCAATGTGGACAACATGGACATTGTTGCTCTCTAGTTACAGTCGTTGTCGAAAGCTCACCAGATATTCATTGTAGGTGTTGTTCCTCTTCTAATTCTTTGAGGTATACCTTTAAATTTGCTTCAACTAGGCGTGCCACATTTTAGTAGTCGATCCTCTCTATTATTCTACCTCTTCTGTATTCTCCAGGTAGTTGTTCATCTCTGTCTCTTTTTCTCATCTTTTTAGTTGGCCAATTTACTGCAATTAGGAACCATCTCTTAACTTTGTCTGCTCCAAATTCCACTCTATCTAGGTAAAACAACTGACACAATAGAACATTATATATATTAAAATTTGTTTCATTAGAAATATTACATATAGTAGTTTGGTGAACATTTATGAAATGATAAAATGTGCTTACCATTAAGAACAACAGTGGGCCCATGAAGAATTTGCTTTGATCTCCCTTCTATTCAATTACTACGTCATTGAGACATTTGATGACATATGCACACCAATTGTAATTGTGTATCTCATTTGCATTGTGCAAATATTTCAGCACACGAAAATGACAAGTGCCATTTGCATTTCCAATAATGCAAGTTGATATGGCATATATGATGAAATCTATAATGAACTTAGGACCATGACCACCACATTCTAGAATGACATCATCCATACTTCTAATCGGTGGTCCACCTCTCTCAATATTCAATCTTTTTCTCCAATTACTCTAAAAACTCTACATTAGTTTTTGAACTTTTGCCTTCACTTATTTCAAGCAGCCCCATCAGTAAGCCTAATGTAACATGGACATCTTCTTCGTATATTAGTACTTTACCATTGGGAAGCTTCAACGAGGTGTCCCACAGATCATATTTTTCTAACAACCCCCTAGCTAATCTTTTAGGAACCAATCTAGTTCTCACAGCTAGAATCCCTCCAAACCCTTTCTCTATTATGGCTGACCATTGTTTATAGTTTAGCCTCCCCACCAAATTCAAGAATCCACCTGGGGCTATTCTATGACAAGGCTGTCATGTCCATGATTTAGTCCTAATAACTAAAAGTTCTAGATTTGCAATTATTGGTTCTCAAACTTGAACATGCTTGAATTGGACTTAAGCTACCTTAGAAACCTTAGTTCCTTGACTGTCTATGTAATATAGGTTCTTGAACTTGAACATGCTTGAATTGGACTTAAGCTACCTTAGAAACCTTAGTTCCTCAATTGTCTAAGTAACATAGTCCTAATAATTGAAAGTTCTGGATTGGCAATTACAAGTTCTTGAATTTGAACACGCTTGAATTGGACTTTCTTTTTACAAGTTGCTTTACTTGCTGGCTTTAGTCTATGTAGCTCAATTTCAATCCCATCATGCTTCTTCTGTTTTTTCCAGTGGGCACATGTACCTCAAAAATAGTATCTTCATCATATTAAGTACCTTAATCATCAGTTTTTTGGGCTTAGCTTGTGTGTAGGACACTGTTTCATTTCCATCACCTAGGCACAGTAATGTCCTATCATACAAAGATGTTGTAAACAGTTGTTTTTTTAAGTTATATATATATATATATATATATATATATATATATATATATATATATATATATATATATATATATATATATATATATATATATATATGTGTGTGTGTGTGTGTGTGTGTGTGTGTGTGTGTGTGTGTGTGTGTGTGTGTGTGTGTATAAAGAGACTCCAATTTGAACTCCCATTCAAGCAGGTTTTAAAAAATAAAAAAGCATTTAAAAGAACATCTTGTAACACTAATTTGTAAGTTACCTGTTTGCAAGTTAATTGTTTGTGATGGTGATGCTTCTTTTTCAATAGATGTTAAGAAAGGAATAACAATGCAACTGGTGGATTAGAGGTAAGCATAATGTAATATCTTTTATGGTTAAAGTTTGCATATTTCAAGCCACTTCATCTAGTCTAGAGCGAATTATGTCAACAGCTTGAAAGACTTCACTATACTTTTTTAACACTTTTTCTTTGTACTACACAAAAGAGAGAATTGAGGTATTAAAGGCATTGCATCCATTACCAATTTAGTGCTTTAAGACAATAAACAAAAGAAATGAGTTCATTACTACTTGCTATGTTCAAATCCATCTTACTTGATGTGGAAAATGCAATAAAGATGTCCAAATCCAACTTTATTAAGCTTTCTCAACATTCAACTCATCACATCACAACATCCTAATGTTAAAAAAGTCAAATGCAGCAATAATTGTCTTCATAACCACTATTAACATGATTGCACAGTAAAACCAACCAAGTAGCACAAGATTCTAGGTGCAGAATGGCTTTAGCATAGCACACAAAATGGTGAAAGTAGTTTTTGGACATTTATTTGCTGCCCACAAAATTAGTTTTGGGTTTTCCACAATCTATAAAAAATCCTTGTTAATTACTTCACAACAGCAAAGCATACAACCTAACAGATATAACTCCTATATTATTTTAAACATATATCAGCATATGGTGAAAAATTATAGGCTCCGAGATGAGCAAAAAGAAGATTTACAACAATCAAAGTGACATATACTAAGGTAAGGTCTTTACCAAAGTTTAATTGGTTTATTGAATCATTAATAAGGATTCACTGTGAGAATTAGTTAGTTCATTAAATATTTGATTGTCGTTCACAATCACACTTTAGTGTGGTTCATTTTTGAGTTTAAGCTAGTTCACTAGGTTGTTGAGATAGGTTATAAGGCTCTAAGAAGAGAAGCAGTAGCATCAATATAGTCAACTAGCATTTGAAGTTCTAACAACCCTTTTTTTTGAGCTCATTGCCTTTGAAATGTGAAGGAAGCAGCAAGAAGGCTACGATTATAGTAATCGACTTAAAAGAATGTCTTTAGCAT
Source organism: Carnegiea gigantea (assembly GCA_029747015.1). NCBI lineage: Eukaryota > Viridiplantae > Streptophyta > Magnoliopsida > Caryophyllales > Cactaceae > Carnegiea > Carnegiea gigantea. The sequence goes on along the minus strand of JAKOGI010002016.1, from coordinate 84,168 downwards.
CTTTTACTGACTGAAATAATCATGCTGTTACATTATGGTTGTTTTCTAATGACTTGCAATCGAAAGATAGTAGTTAAACATAAACAAATATTCTATTCTTAAATCATAACTAATTTCTAAAATGCCAAAAAATACTTACGCACATATACATATACCTATGGATATAGATACGCACACACGACCAATAAAAATGAATCCTTTAAGTGGTAGATTAATGAAAAATGATTAATAGATTTAGTAGTATTTATCTCAGTCATTTATAAGTGTAGTTTAGTAGTAAAATATGTGATTTATTATAGATCATTCTGAGTGATATATACTAAGTCCATAGCTACATACAAAACCTATATTTATAAGAATTCTTTCGACTTTAAATTTTGGTTTTATTTTGCGATAATTAAGTTGTTGTTATATTAATCACCAAAGAAAGATAGGTATTTACCACTAAGCATACCCAAGGGTAGACGATGCTAGTTACACAAGATTGAGCATATTCTCTCCTAAAACATGTCAGTTTGTATACAATCTAACATCTAATGAAATATAGAAGCTGCCTCATGATTTGATTTTTGTTTTGCTGCTTGCCTTGAAACGATATACACTTTCTTACTCCCTAAATGACATAAAGCAGAGTGGGTACAGTTGAATACATCATTCTTCTTTTATTCCACTTGCCCTGCATGTCTTTATTAACCATACATACATAGAACTTGCTTGGTTTTAGCAGTAAGTTTGCTAAGTTTGCTCTCTATCATAGAACACAGATTCATCATAAAAGTAATAACTATTTACTTCTGGAATCAGTTGGCTCATTAACTGTTTGATGGGGGTTCACAGTTGCAGATTGGTGTGTTCATTACTGACTTTGGGTTAGTTCACCGAGTTCTTGAGTATTGTTCATTGTAAATGTCAACAACACAGGAGGCATTAAGATTAAAAGAAGCAACATTAACAACCTCTTTTTCCACTATATTCGCCGTGAACTATGAAGGAAGCAGTAAAAAGTCTATAATTTCCCTAATTGTGAATGTCTTTTGCTCATCCTTCATATCGAAAACCTATTTATCAGCCCCTGTCTGCTTATGTCTTTTAATGACTTCTAATGAAATATAAAAGTTGCCTCATGATTTATTCTTGATTTTGCTGCTTGCCTTGAAACAACAAGAAGTTTCTTTCTCCCTAAATGACATAAAGCAGACTGGCTATATCTTTAAGTATCAGTCTTCTTCTGTATATCAGTCTTCTTCTATAGCACTTCCCCTGCATCTCTTTGCTAAGCATACCTATACAGAACTTACTGGGATTTGGCTTTAAGTTCGGGCTAAAACTGTACTGAAAATGAAGTGGGAGCTAACTTTGCTATCCAGCACAGAACACACATTCATCATAAAAGTGCAATCCAAATTGTATATGTATAAGTTCTCATTTGTTGTTCCAAAGATTCAAAACCAAAACAATCTAATATCACCCCAGAAACATGAAGCGCAACTGGCACACTATAGAGATATATAGCATTCAACAAAGCTGGCACATGCATCAAAAAAGCACAATCCAAAGTTGAAGAATACATTCAGAAACAAATGTCCAACTAGAAAAGTAAATTAGCAAAATTCATATTAAACTGTTGAGTCTCACTTCCAAAAAAAATAAAATAAAATAACTAAATAAATTGTTGAGCCTATACGACATGAAAACAACCACCTAATTTTGATTGACTTTGAGCAAGACTAGTTCGTCTATACTTGATTTTGATCCAAAAAATACAATATTTAATGTATTTTCTTAACATGACTAATTAACAACCAACTTTGAAGATAGATCCAATCCCCTTTTTAGGCTTGCTCCAAGAAAAGGTTGACATCAACAGGACTATCTAAATTGTTCATAAGTGCAGAAATTAAAATCCTATTGTGATATTTGGATTATAAGTGAATGGTAAATTGAAACAAATTGCGTCTTTTGTAAGTCTCTGGTGGCTAAGCGTTACAGAAAGATCCCTAAATGACATCAAATAGACTAGCTGTAGCTGGAAATATCAGTCTTCTTCTAGATATCCGACTTCTTGTATAGCACTTCCCCTGCATCTCTTTGCTAACCATACCTATAGTGAACTTGCTGGGATTTGGCTCTAATTTTAGGCTAAAACTACACTCTTAATAAAGTGGGAGCTAATGTCGCTATCCAGCACATAACACACATTCATCATAAAAGTACATTCTAATATCACCCCATAAACATGAATCAAAACTTGCACAATATAGAGATATATGGCATACAACCAAATGGGTTAAATGAGGCTTAACTTTGGAGCAAAATTGTTGAAATTAACCCCTACAACAAATAAGACCGTACAACTCCAAATGAAATCTCACAACAAGCCTCAACAACCACCAAAATTAAGGACTAGAACCTCAAAAGGTGGCTATAATTTCAAAATTATGGTAGTAAAAAAGTAGCCCTAATTCATCCCCTCCGATAGAGGTCCGAATAATCATGATCTGATAAGAACTAATGAAGTGAACAAATACAAATAAAAGGCATTACACTTACAGCAGTTCATTAGAATACTGAACAGGGTAAATGTGCTTTTTGGATTTTTGGCATTCCTGTATCAACTCTATTTTCAAATATAGTTTAATTGATAAGAATCAACAATTTCATCCAATATTTAGAATCCAGATTGAACAACTTGAAATCAAACTTTGAACCCTAAATTTCAATTCTATTTGAATTATTCTAACATTGTGACACCTCGAGTGTGGCTTAAAAGAATCAAAGTGACTACTTGTATCAACAAAGGTGCACCTTTCTTTTCAGGAAACTAACTCATAAGAACTCTACAATTAAGCATGCTTACTGTGGAAAAATCTTATGATGGGTGGCCTTCTGGGAAGTTCCCAAGCAGCATGTGAGCGAGGACGAAACATGCCGAAAAGACCAGTGGTGATTTGTGGGGTTAGTCAGCGATTCTTGAAGTCGTTCCTGGTAACTGCTCATGCCAGTGGATGGGAAAGCTATGGGTAGTCACCTAGTAGGGTAAAGATACTGGGATGGACCGCTGGTCAAGAGGATGCGTAAGTCGATCGGTTAGTGAGGCACAACCGGACGTTGTGCACTTCAAGTGGGGGTGATTGTAATACCCGAATGTGGCTTAAAAGGATCGAAGTGACTACTTATATCACCAAAGGTGCACCTTTCCTTTCGAGGAGCCCACTCTTAAGAACTCCGTAGTTAAGCGTGCTTGCTGGGGAACAATCTTGGGATGGGTGACCTCCTGAGAAGTTTTTTAGGCAGCGTGTGAGCGAGGACGAAGCATACCGGAAAGGCTTGTGGTGATTTGTGGGGTCAGTCAATGATTCTTGGAGCCGTTCCTAATAACTGTCCGCGACCTAGTAGGGGTCGGGGCGTTACAAACATCTACTTAAATATCTTACTTGGCTGTTCGCTTGGATGTGATTGTCACTCCTTATTACCTTCTTACCTTGTCGTTCACTGCATTTTCAGGCTCAGTAGCATATTCTGAATGCATAACATTGCATCTCTCTGCCATGGATGATGGTTACAGGGCTCAATTAAACGGATTTGTACTGCTTTTGATTCTCAATTTCTTACTTAATACCATGAAACTTTCAGGTTTCAGGGAAGTTGAGTTGGAGATAGAAGAAGTCGAGTTCCAGTCACAAAGGAGGAGAAATGAAGAGTGAAGGAGTTGGCGATCACAGAGCAGTTCATTGGTCGTACGTATACCAATGGCGGAGCCACTAAGGGGCAATGGGGTCAATTGACCCTCCACCTTTTTGGGGGAAAAAAAATAAATGTGGGATATTGTGGTGTAAACAAAAAATAGATATATATTAATTAGTTCTTAGATACTTCATAAAATAGTGCACAACTGGCTGGTTGATTGCCTGTTGCTCCATGTGGTAGGTCACGGGTTTGACTCCTCGTATTGCCTTTTCTGTAATTTTTTATTTGAATCTTTTTAAAAGTTTGTCGAACGATGATATCATGCTTTACTTTCAAAACATGAGATCTTGTCGATGATAACTTTATTGAATGTACTAGTTACGCACTTATTTTTAGAATCATTAAAGTTTATATTATGTGTATTATTAATCTCGCATCCCTTGCTTTGAATCCTAGCTCCACCCCTGGTGTACACCTTTGGGTGTGGAAGGCTCCTATGTTATTTTCTTTTTTTTTAAACCTTGTGTAAATCTAATCTTTATATCATAAATAGCAAAATAAAATGTGTTAATAAACCTTCACTCCTTCAATTCTAAAATGTGAGGCGCTAATGCATATAGTCCATTGATCTCTTCCAAAATGAAATCTCAACCTTTCATTCAAAAAATACATTAATTTTTTAGAAGGAAAAAAGAAAACATCCCACATCCTCCTATTTTTACTCTCCTTGATGTAGAAACTACCCAATTAATTTTTAATATTTATCTAAAAAAATAGAGTTAGTATTTGCCCTTCCTAAATTCACACGTGATCCTCTCTCTCTCTCTCTCTCCCCCCCTCATCTCTCTCACTCATAAATTTTTTTTAATGTTTGATAAAATTATCTAATTCTTTTTGTTAGATTTTCATCGCATTAATTAATGACTATACCCAATGAAAATTAATAACAACCCATTAATGTAAAGAAAAATATGGGTAATTTAACTAATTACACTAAAATTTATATCTTTGTCTTCATATAATAAAAAATAATAATATATGTGGTTATCCATCCTTCCTTCCTCTAATCTGTGGTACTTTTAATTTCATGCAACTCTAAACTTTTGCTTGTTGATGGTTTTCTTCTTTAGTTTAATGAATACAATTGTAGTAAATTATATATATTTTGTATACATTTCTCTTCTATCTATTAGCTATAACTTTTTTCTAATGGTCTTTTAAGTTTCTTTACTTAATTTTGTTCATCCACATCTATATGTATTATATTTTATATCTAACATTTATAGTGATATATATATATATATATATATATATATATATATATATATATATATATATATATATATATTTATATATGCATATATATTTTCTACAATGCAAACATTAAATCGAAGAAATTTTGAACATATTTGGGCACTATAATAATTAATACTTAACTTTTATTTTGCAAGGCCGAACAAATCAAGGGGATGATATGTAAATAAAACACATCAACCTTTTGGAAATTGTTTAGCAGTAAGGTACATACGTATTTTACGTCTATATAATTAAGATAAAATTTTTCCTCAGTCTATGTACGTAAATTTACCAACTCCCCCCCCAAAAACTACATAAGTCAATACTACAAAACTGATAAGTTTAATTAATTGATTATTTAAAAAAAACTTATGCTACTTGCGCTAATATTATATATTATATAAATTCAACTTCTTAGTTTTCCTATCCAGCCAAAAAACATTCTTAGTTTTCTTCCCAATATCGAATAGGACACTTGGAGTATTATTTGTCGGAAATCTTATTTTTAATTTTTAATTTTGATCAATATTATACACTTTGTTTATATTATTAATACATATTTATATTAAATTTCTACTATTTAGATGCCTTGTGTAAACGTATGGACACAAGCTAGTATGTGAAAATTTATCCAACAATATATGGAAGCATAAACTCCCGTGTGTACACTAAGTATATTGACTGAAGCCGGGGGGGAACAACTAGAAGGTGAGATGAGAGTCCTCTCTCTGTGCTCGGTTAAGCCACCACCCTCTCATCTCTCCTACATCATTTGCAGCCTCAACAATAGCGGAACCCTGAAGAACAGTGAGCCGACTTCTGTCAAATGGTCGCAAAAACATTCAATCGGCACCGCCGCAACTGGTGCCGCACTCTCACTTGGTCTACTACTATTTTCTCCTCCTTCGCTCTCACTTGCTGCTGATTCTTTCTCTGCTATTGAACCTAGTCCACTGACCCCATCGCCTTCGATGGAGGTCTGCAAAGAGGAGGAGACAGAATTTTGGGCTGAAGCTACAGTACCTAATTTGGCGACGAATGAGGGAATTGTTGAGGAAGCATAGGAGATTTGTCAATGAAAGCTTCCTTGATACTGGTCGTCACCGTTGGTCGCCTGATTCGTGGCTTGTAATCTTCTTTCTCTGTTTCTTTTTCGTAATTTTATAAAGATCATTCTATTATTGATGCTATACTATGAAAAAATTGGCTATTGAGCACTAAGGAATAGCTAATGAATGTCTTTCAGTTAGATTCATATATCCTGTCTGTCGCCTGATCAGCTTAAAACGTAGAGTGTAAGGATAATTAGCGCTAAGTAGCATCAATTAATGGCTAATTACTCCTTGATGAAGCAAGTCTTTTGTTTCGATGAAGAAGGTGAAAGTAACTTCTATGGAATTGTCCTATGTGATGATGAAAGCGTCTACATAGGAAATTTATGAATTAATTTTTTGTAACTGCTGATAAATGGACAATGTAATTTGTAAGCATAAAAAAAGGTGGGGTTGGTAACGAAACCCACCCCGCTTCTGTATTTTCATAACCATTTGAGATTGAAAATAAATGATAAAAGTCAAAGTCTTTAACTAAGATGGATGCTTTACCGAGAACGTTGAACCTTTTTTCCCTTTTTTTGAAGGGGTGTTTTTGGGTGTTTGGGGGGTAATGTGTTGCCTGTTTTATTGTGTTTTATTTATATGTGGCAGCAGAGTAGTACTCTACTTAGATTCGCTCAGCTGTGAGCAAGGATTCAAAATGCGATTTTAGTCGCGATTTCGGTTTCGATAGCAGTACGAAAAAATCGCTCTAATACAGCAATCGCGTTCTATATCGCGACTATCGCTGCATGAAAACGCGAATCACCTAACTCTAAAACCTTTCCAACGCGACCGTTTCGTCTTGGTTCAGCCACACTTTAAATTCATGGCTGTGAGTAAAGAATTATCATAATTGTATTTCAGTCTTATGGTAGGAAAATACTGCTGCTCACTAACACAAACACATGAAAAAAAGGAAACAAGAAAAGAAGCAATTGTAGTAACCATATTGACTAAATGAGTACTATCAAGAGTGGCTTTTTCTTCTGTTTGCTGCTTTGAAGGCTTGTACTTCTTTTTATTTGCAGCACAAGAAGGATAATACTTTGAGTTCTTCTATTAGGACGAGGCTAAAAGCTCATGATACTATTCGAAGGATGCTGGCAAGCTTGGGCGATCCTTATACACATTTTTTGACACCAGATGAGGTAATTACATTGTCAAAATTATCCATATGCTATGGGCATCTTTGGGAAGTCATAAATTGTACCCTGCATTTTCCATTTGCGAGTAATGTTTTTGATGGTGATATGTTGGCTTTTACCTGGATATTGATCTTGGTCTTTCTAAATTGTTATGCTTTTTATACAATGCAGTTTTGTTGATGGAGTTTAGGGGAAAAGGAGGAGAATTAGAGCAAATAGGGAGGAGAGATTAAGCGAGGAAAAAGAGCAAACCACTGGAAGAGAAATAGAGAAGAGAGCAAAGCAATTCTGTTTGAATTTGGTAAACTGGATTCATCAATGGTTGATTAAACAAGAGATTATGCCCCTGATTTATGACACGTGGATCTTCCTAAACTACTCTTAATAGGAATGGAAACTAGTGTAAGTAGAGTTCAAACTGAACCATAATAATATTAGAATCCGTACAATAAACTTTGATTAATTAGTTGTTTTTGGAGGTTAAGGCTCAAGGTAGGAGCTTTTGGAGATCTAGGATTGAAGTGCTAGATTTTAAGTAGGTAGTTATTTCCTTCAGCTTTTAGTGTATTAGCAAGCATTGTTGTGGCTGTCTTGTACTTTAAGTATTGTTGTGAACTTATTGGTTGTCTTGTACTTTAGGTGGTGGTGGTGGTGACGATGATGATGTGGTTTTTATTTTATTTTCTTATTGAATGATGCTTTATACTATGTGTAATGTTTCCATTTTGCTAATGTGTTTCAAAAGTCTTCATTCTCAACAAAAAGGTTTTTGATTTTTTTTTTTTTTGTGGTCTCTTGGTATCGATCTCTCTACTTGCATGAGTGTTTACAGGAGTAAGGCTACTTATATCTGGATCTCCCTAGACCCGTGAAAGCGGATGCACACTAGGAGGAGAAGTTGTTGCATACAATGTAACTTTGGAGACGAGAAACACGATATCCTAGTTTTTGTTATTCTAAATCTTTCTTGAAATAAGTCTTGATTCTATAATTTCTATCACTTGTCTGACCATTAGTAAGATGGATAGTATTTTCCATTGTTTACTATCTTTTCATGGACATTGTGCACCTTTCCATAATTTCTATCACTTGCCTTTGTGTTTTCAATATCATATTTTCACTTATACGTTTTGTGGTTTTATTCTATGACATGTGAACTGTTGAATAATGATAGTTCTCCAAGATGGCAAGGTACGATATGACTGGGATTGGGATAAATCTGAGGGAGATTCCTGATGGCAATGGAGACATTAAACTCAAGGTGCTTGGACTCATATTAGATGGTGTAGCTCATGCTGCTGGTGTTAGACAGGTAACTATTATTGTCAACTTGTGGAGTATTGTGTGTAGATTACTAACGTGCAATGATAGGTTGATGAGAACAATTTATGAAGTCGATGTTTGTAAGTAGTGATTTTATACTTAGGTATAGATATAAAAAATTACGAACTCTATTCTAATTTATTTGATCTCCAAAGTTCTCGTATGTCTTGGAGCCGATATTTTATTCACAATTGTGTAACGATCAAAGGGAGAAAAAAGACAAAGTTTTTGGCTGGACTCCAAGCTTCATACTGGTAGATGTGAAGTCCTTGGAACCTACAATTTCTCTGTTCCTTGGAGGCCAAGAATAATCGGATATAAAAGGCTAGTGAGGTGATTTTTGGTGTGTTTAGTAAATGAATTGAAACATTTAAGAGTTTCTTAGGAAACACATAAACAAAGAACAGTGAGAGAGGGTCATTTATCGGTGGGGAGAATTAGTAATTGAAAACAAAGTTTTTTTTTGGGGGTAGTTTGTTCTTACAAAAGTGTATTTCTCTATAGCTATATTCCTAGTTCAATTTTATTTGGATTGTGGTGTTCTTGATTCTTTCATTTCTTGCATGCTTAAACCCAAGTGGTTGTAACATAAGGGATGGATTTTATATGTCCCGCAGCCTGATGTAAAGCACCAATGCTAATATATGAACCAGGAGCAATACCTCTACACTCGTTCTATCTATATCTTATCAGAAAATTGTATCAAGTGTTATAGTCCGAGTTTTCAGAGAGTTCTAGAGGATTTCAGGGTCCTCCAGAATGCTTTGGAACCTTCGGGAATACGCTATAATATTCTAGAATATTCTCGTACTTTTTGGAGTGCTTTAGAATCTTCTAGACTTTTTGGAACCTTCTAGAGTGTCTATAATCTTGTGGAGTATTTTAGAACCTTCTAGGTTGTACTAGAATATTCTAGAATACTATCTAGAATATTTCACCTAGTTCTACACTTGTATAGTCTCTTGGACATTTGTACAGAACATTCTAGATGTATAATGATAGCCGTATGATCAAATAGACCTCCACCATCTATTGAGGAGGTGGATGTGTATATATATATCCTCAAAGAGGTTCATTTATACACTAAGCCATTCAACATGTTTCAAAATGTAGTACAAGGCATTCTCTTAAACTTCCTTGTGTCCACTTTCTTTTAAGTTCCTTTGAGTGTGTGTGCGCTTACTTAGCTTATCATAAGCCTAAGTCAAGCATTCCTGAAGCAAAGGCTTCAAGCAAGTTTCTAGCGTCACACGGGTTTGAGTTTGAGTGAATTATCAACTCATGACCATTGGTATCAAAGCAAGGTTTGGGACTTTGGGAGATCATGGTTTCAAGTGTGATCGATGCTAGGAACCCTCAACAAGGTCAAGAAGGGCAAGGATAAGAACAGGATGTGGTGGTCCTTGGCAACGAAAGGCTAGCGGAGATTAACACCTCTATGTCGACCCTAACAACCAGAGTTGATGACATGGATAAGCGCATCGAATAGTGAGCGTGAGCTTTGAACACACTTGAGCAATGAGATCAATTTGCAATCTGCTTGTGTTCTGCTGCAGCAATGGATTCAACTAAGAATAAGGGATATGAATGGACCACACCAGCACCCAGACTAGTTAAGGAATCCACCCTCCAAATAAAAAAGGCCAAGCCACCAAATTTGGATCAAAGGAAACCACTCTAGTTAACAACCAAATTCTAAATGTTAGAAAGATTTGAGAGAGTTTGTGAAAAAACACGAAACTGAAGTTTTCATTGATCAAATCTGGCTATAATGAACAAGCAAGCAAGCTAATATACACATCTCTAGCTAGCAAGCAAGCCAGTTCCTTAGCTAAAAAAATCTAGCTTAACTAAACTGTTTTACACAAAACACGTTTAGCTTAAGCTAATTACAAGCATGAGTCTAACTAATCCACTATGTTTACAGCCAATCTAGAGTTAGAGCGTGATTAATTAGCATTAAACACACCACTTGCACATGGTGGAGAGAGAAATAGTAAGCTGCAAGTGGTCACTTTACGGCCGTCCAATCCAGGAGCAAGTGTGTATCACTCCTTAAGCCAATTGGTCAAGTGGGCTTCCAAAGCTACAAGGCTAGCAATGATGATGTTCGTGGACGTTCAAGCAACCATGGAGGCAAACAAGCACGTCACTAAGCTTTCTCCATTAAGGAAAAGATCAGCAAAGTCAAAACAGCTTAAGCTTGATAAACACGGATTAGTGCTGGAAATGATCAGTTGGTGCCCTAACCTATACTTGACTTAGAACTGATTTCAATGCATAGCTGGATTCCATAGGATGTTACAAATCATCCCAAATTCCCAATTAGAAAAACCAGCCCTAAATCAGGGTTAGGTGGGAGAACTAACCAGAAACTCAAACCAAGTCTGGATTGGCCTCAAACTGCAACGGTTGACAAAATATGGTTGAAACCCTATGAAGAACTTGTCATGATTTGGATTTCTCTTCATGGCTTGACATTTTAGGATGTTGGCTATCATCCAAAGCAAACATTCTAGTCAAAAATCAAACTTTAGGTGGTGATCTCACCTAATCTTCCAATATGGGTGGACTAGATTCACAGTATATTTTCATTATTTTGGACCAATGTAGCAAAATGCCTATGACTTAGGCCAGAATTGAGTTTTCCTAATGAAACTTGAACATCTTAGGGAGTCTAGCAAAGTAGGAGTCGCCCATAGGATGTCTTGGAAACTCGAAGAATCAGGCCATCCACAACCATGTTCAGTTCTAGGTTGGAACCAAAGAACAAGGAATGAATCTGATTGATCATTGCTTGCTTACCTTGATCTTCCCAGTCTTGATTAGTGTCATGGACATCATTTGGATTTGGGGAACTCAACGGATGCCTTGCTCTGTATCAACCTCCCCTTCTTCGAGAGGATTTTTCCTCAAATCTGAAGGGTCTTTAAAAGAGTCCTCCACATAAGGACTAAGGTCACCAATGTTAAATGTGGCTGAAACAGCCACATCACCTACGAGTTGTAGTTTATATGTATTGTCTCCCACCTTCTCAATGATGTTGCATAGTCCATACCCTCTTGCCATAAGCTTATTCTTCCTCCTAGACGGGAACCTCTTTTCTGAGATGTAACCATACTAACACTCCCGGGCTGAACTCCATCTTCTTTCTATGCTTGTTTGCCCGTGCTTTGTAAGCTGCATTGGTCTTTTCAATATGATTTCTCACCTGTTCATGCAACCTTTTCATCTCCTTAGCTCTTAATTCAACATCATGGTTTACCATTGACTCACTTGGCAGAGGCAGTAAGCCAAGAGAGGCAATAAGTCAATGGGGGCAAGAGGTTCACCCCATGCACACACTCAAAGGGAGAGTGTTTAGCAGTATAGGATGGATCCCTCTTATAGGAAAACTCAGCATGGGGTAGTTTTAGATCCCAATCTTTCAAGCTTTTGCTCACCAAACTCCTAAACAAAGTAGTTAGAGTTCGGTTTGTTACCTCTGTTTGGCCATCAGTTTGGGGATGATAGGCTGCACTAAACGAGAGTTTAGTGCCTAAGATAATGGAGGTCCATCAATACAACCCAAGGTTGGACCTGTAAGTCAGGCAAGGCAGTCCAAATTAACTACCCAAGTCCAAAGAATGAACCAAATTTTGCTAGGGTCAAAATTAGAAGGTCCCGGGTTCAAGTCTGCGCAAAGGCCCGATTTTGTGTACATTATAGCATAAAACCCCTTGTCATAGGTGCTATAGTTGCATCCTGAACCATTGAGCCTCTCACTAAAAAAGGAAATGGGCCTCCTAGAAGTGGACTATGACAGCCGAATCCCTACTCCACTTGCATCACATTCTAACTCAAACAGATCTTTAAAGTTTGGGAGTGCTAGAACGGGTGCCAGGCATAGCTTATGTTTGATCATCTCAAAGGCTATTTGGCAGCCTTTGTCCACTTAAATGCTCCTTTCTTCATGTACACAGTAGTGGGAGCCATGATAAAGCTGAAATCTTTGATAAATCTCATGTAAAAAGAAGCTAATCCATGAAAAGATCTCACCTCGATGACTGTTTTAGGTTGAGGCCAAGTCCGGATAGCCTCCACCTTGCTTTCATCAACCTAGATCCCCTTGGATGAAGCCACATAACCAAGGAATGTGAGTTGTGCAGTAAAAAACTCACACTTCTCCATCTTAGCATAGAGTTCTTGTCATGTTAAAACCTAAAACTAGGAAAACTTGCCTTAGATGCTCCTTGTGGTCCCCCTCATTTTAGCTGTAAACCAAAATGTCATCGAAGTATACAATCACAAAGTGACTAATAAAGGGTTTAAGTACTTCATTCGTCAACCTCAAGAAAGTACTATGAGCATTAGACAACTCAAATGGCATTATAAGCCATTCATACAACCCATGCTTAGTTTTAAAGGCTGTCTTCCATTCATCTCCATCCCTTATTCTGATCTAGTGATAACCACTTCTTAAATCAATCTTGGGCACCATGTGACTCATCTACCATGTCATCAAGTCTAGGTATAGGATGCATATACTTGACTGTGATGTTGTTAATGGCACGCCTATCAACACATATCCTCATGGTTCCATCCTTTTTTGGCACAAGTGAAGCTGGAACAGAACAAGAACTTATACTCTCTCTTTTGTAACCCCTATCAATAAGCTCTTGAACTTGAAGTTGGAGCTCCTTGGTTTCTGTTGGGTTACACCTATAGGCTTGCTTTTTTAGTAGAGAGGCTCCGGGAAGTGGGTAAATGTAGTGTTCTATACCCGTATTTGGGGGCAATCCTAGGGGTAGATCACGAGAAAACACATCCAGAGACGCATGTACAAGGGGTTGAGCAAGGGGATGCAAAGGCGTCTCTCCCCCTCCTTTTTCCTATACAAGCAGGGAATAAATGGGTTTGCCTTTGCTTATGGATCTGTCCACCCGTGTTTCACTAAAAAACAAGGCCTTCTCCCTTGTTTTCCCCTACCCATGGCTACGTTTAACATTCTGAATTTGGTTAAGCTAGCTACAAGGATGAGTCTAACTAGTCCAATCTATTTAGAGCCAATCTAAAGCTAGAGCATGATTAATTAGCCTTAAACACACCACTTGGAGAAATAGTAGGCTATAGGTGGTCACTTTACGGCCATCCAATCCAGGAGCAAGTGGATGTCACTCCTTAAGCCAATTGGTCAAGTGGGCTTCCAAAGCTGCAAGGCTAGCAATGATAACGTTCTTGGACGCTCAAGCAACCATGGAGGCAGACGCTCAAGCAACCATGGAGGCAAACAAGCTGGTCACCAAACCCTTTCCATTAAGGAAAACCCCAACAAAGTCAAAACAACGTGTTTAAGCATTAAGCTTGATAAACCCGGATTAGCGCTGGAAATGATCAAGTTGGTTTCCTAACCTATACTTGACGTAGAATTGATTTTGATGCATTGCTGTATTCCTTAGGAAGTTAAAAATAATCCTAATTTGAAAAATCATCCCTAATTTGGGTTTATGTCGGAGAACCAACCAGAAACTGAACCAGGGTCTGGATTGGGTTCAAACTGCAACTGTTGATAAAATGCAGTTGAACCTCCATGAAGAACTTGTCATGATTTTGATTTCTCTTCTTGGCTTGAGACCTTAGGATGTTGGCTATGATCCCAAGCAAAGATACTGATCCAAAACTAGACTTTAGGTGGTGATGCCACCTAATCTTTCAATACGAGCAGACTAGAGTCTTCATAATATATCTTCAATGTTTTAGACCAATGTAGCAAAATGCCTATGATTTAGGTCAAAATTGACTTTTTTTAGTGAAATTAGACGTCTTAGGGAGTCCAGCAAAGTAGGACTTGCCCATAGGATGTCTTGGAAACTCCAAGAATCAAGCCATCCAAAACCATGTTTAATTATGGGTTGGAACAGAATAATAGGGAATGAATATGATTGATCATTGCTTGCTTACCTTAATATTCCTAGCTTGATTAGTGTCATTGACATCATTTGGATTTGGGAGCTCAATTGGATGCCTTGCTCTGCATCAAAGAGCTCGAGTCCGAGAGGAACGTGGACGAGCTTCTGATGGAGATGCACACGGCGATGAACACCATTGTGACCGGCTTTAACGAGGAAATTCAAGCCTTTCGAGCATCTTAGGGTGCCAAGATGGCGAACTCCAAGCTTACAAGTCAAAGCATGCAGCTCGCAAGGTAGAGATTGAGGGTTACAAGGCAAGGATCAATGCTGTTGAAGGCCAACTAAAGGTATACATGGCCGCGGTGGCCAACGGTTGACCTGTTCAAGTATCCACCCCTTTAAAGGGGATTACAACAAGACCTCCTGCTTTCCACGGGGCCAAGAGTGCAAGGGAGATAGTTAACTTCCTTTGGGGACTTGAAACCTACTTCGGGGCAATGGGCATCGAGGATGATGCTTAAAAGGTGAGTAATGCCGCTTTCTCCCTTAAGGATATTGCACTTGTTTGGTGGCATCCAAGGTGTGAGGACGTTAGGAGGGGACCCGATCCCATCAACACATGGGACACATTCAAGAGAGAACTCAAGAAATAATTCTATCCCGAGGATGCTAAAGATGAGACTAGGGCCAAGCTTTAATGCCTTTAGCATAAAAATGATCAAATTCGGGAATATGTCAAGGAGTTCCAAGAGCTACTTTTAAAGATTTCGAGCATGGGGGAGTGCGACAGACACTTTTGCTTCCTCTATAGCCTTCAGGGATGGGCTAAGATGGAGCTGAAGAGGCGAGGGGTGCAAGACTTTGCATCGGCAATTGGTGCCGCGGAGTCATTCATTGAGTTCGAGAGGGAATCTTCCAAGCTATGAGGCAAGAAAACCTATGGTGATAGTGACAGTTACAAAGATCGGGACAAGTCTCCTAGGCGAGCGAGACAAGCCAATAGTATCAAGGACAAGGGGAAGGACAAGAAGGGTGAGATCTCAAAGAAGATCTCATGCTTCCTTTGCAACGGCCTTATTGGATTTTCGATTGCCGAAGCGTGAGAAATTTACCACTCTTGTAATTGAGGAAGAGTTGCAAGATGAGGTAAAGAAGAAGTTTTACAATTAGTACAAAAGCACACATACGTCTAATATTTTAACATACACTTATCGATGTAATTTGACAATAACGAACAGAGTTAATATACACAAGCATAGACCCTAGAGTCGAAAGTTCACATATAGTTACCAATTATCGTTATAGGAATGAATGTTTTAGTGTAATTAACTTCGTCGTTTCATTCCAAGTTATCCAAACACTCATCACAAATTGAAATATTCTGAAAGAAATTCCCAAATTTCTAATCAAAGAGCATATGCCAACCTTAAGAATATTTCAAGAAAGTTCAACATAATTCCATAAATATACAAAAATGAATTTAATCATTTTGGGCACAATTTGTGATGTACCCATGGAACAGTAGCTTGAGGAGCATGTTTATGATCATTAAAACAATCCTAATTGCCAAGAAATCAAGTCAATAGTTTAGCATGTCAAGGAGTACTAAACAGTCCAAGATTCTGGAGTTCTAAAAGAGGGGGGAAGCTGATTCTTACACCATATGAAAGCCTAAGAAGTAAAGAATCCAGCAAATCAAGTTTGAAGTCATTTGGAGTTCATTTGGTTTGTCAAATTAAGCTCCAAAGTCAACTGCTCTAGATTCGTTCCTAGCAGTCCTGAACCGAATATTAATGTGTGATGGAGCAAGTTAACTAGCTGATTTGTGGGATTTATTAGCATCAATAGGTGTCATAATTTTTATCATTACCCCCCTTAATGATGGAGCCTTTTGTCCAAAGAGTTTGCTTTTAACCAGCCCAACAAAGTATAAGGAAATACCCTTTTAACTGGTTTGGGGTTGTTTGTGTTTTCATCACTAACCAACCAGTTCAACACCTGTTTTTGGCTAATTAAGAGTACAAGCAACTTGTCTAGAGTCCAAATAAGGTATTAACAGGGTACTAATTAGATTATATTAGATTATGACACCTCTTTTGATGGGGACTTAAAGCTAATGTGTGGTCAAGCTTTAAGCTCCTTAATTGTACTTAGTCTAGCAACTTGTATTTAGGTTCCCTAAGCTAGTTGGATGTGTAAGGTGGCTCAGGAAGGGTTTTAAATACCCTCTTAGACTTTTGTATTAATCATCTTATTAGTTAATGAAAAGGTTGAATTCAAACTCCCTCTTAAGTCTTTCCTCTCTTGCTTATCTGTAGATTAGCTCCCTAGAGTGATGTTCAAGAGTCTCTTGTGATCTTTGAGTGGTGATATATTATCTCAATTGATCCAAGGGAGAGCTCTAAGTGTTCTTGGTGGTGATATCGTATCTAAGAGTGCTTAGTTTATCTTGTTCCGATCCTTGCGAACCAAATCCGTAACCATCACACATCCACTACTTGAGATCTCTTCTTAGTTTCATCTCTTTTTGGGACCTAGAAGTGCATCAAGTGGTATCAGAGCTAAGGCTACCCTTTTGGCTGAAGCTTCCCTAGGCCAGACACAACCCATAGCCAGACACAACCATCCCATAAAGAACCTAAGATCACCTTTGCACCAACATGTCGAGTGGCATGAGTTTGGAGGAAAGGTTTGAGCAACTTTTAAAGCTTAGTGTCGAGAAGGAAGTCAACTTGAGTACTTGAGAAAACAACTTGATCAAGCTATGAGGAACAACCAAAAGGAGATTTAAAGTTCACACTGAACTAGCGAGTCCGAGTCCGCGGAGGAAGAAGCTGAGATCAACCTGTTGCTTCAAGTGACGAGGAAGACGAGCGAAGACCAAGAAGAGCAAGGTGATCCAAGCACCCCACTATGGATTTTAAGGTAGAAATTCCAGAGTTTCAAGGGCAACTAAACCCGGATGACTTCTTGGAATGGCTACACACGGTGGAGCGAGTGTTTTGAGTACAAGGATGCTCCCGATGATAAGAAGGTTGAGCTTATGGCCTTGAAACTACGTAAGTATGCTTCCATTCGATGGAGTAATGTCTTATCTGAGAGAGCTAGAAAAGGGAAAGGGAAAGATTAGTTCACAAATATACACTTACCCAAAAGGGAATATTTGAGAAATCTCACAAGAAATTTCAAGAAAATTATATAAATTCATAAGCCATATATTTTCTCACAAATTTTATGATACAGCAGCAACAACACCTCCCAGTATGGCTCGCATTTTCACGGGGTTTGGGGAGATCCAGATGTAGGGGGTCTTACCTCTACTAGTATCCCTGCCCTTAGAGATACTGATTCCAAGCGACCCACAAAAATACGATTTTGTGAAAACATTTTATCGAAAAAGGATTTTGTGAAAACATGTTTACATAGAAAAACTGAGGATCAACAGTAGGAAATGAACTAAGCAGTACTAATAAATCAGGTGGCAGAAACTATGTAAATATGAGTACAACATTGTAGAGGATGGTACTATACTTTAACAAACAGATGTAGGCAAACAATGTCTCTTCCTAGATGCAAGTACTACCTGCATACCAACTCGTCATACAAAAAAATCACAACCAAACCTACCCTACTGCAACCGAGAGACAACTACTAGGCTAACTCTGTGTGATCTAAGATCTTAATCCTATCTCGCCAAAGTCTCCTATCCTGAGCCATGTCCTCTGTCAACCCTTCAACTTTCAGGTCCTCTCTAATCACCTCGTCCAAACTCTTCACCTCGTCCAAATTCTTCTTTAGTCGTCCCCTCCCTCTTTTACCTTCGGAGATGTTAATCCTCTCACATCTTTTCACCGGAGCGTCAACACTCCTTCTTTTCACATAGCTAAGCCATCTGAGTCTTGTTGCTCACATCTTATCTTCAATGGGAGCTACTTTAATTAAGTCTCTAATTACTCCATTACTAATTCTATTCATTCTCGTATAACTACACATCCATCCAATCATCATTATCTCTGCTACCATTAGCCTTTGAACCTGTATCATTTTTTATAGGCCAACACTCTGATCCATACAGCACATCAGGTCTAACTACCATACGATAAATTTTGCCTTTTAATCCTACATACATCCTCTTATCATATAGCAGCCCTGAAGCATACTTCCATTTTTGCCACCCCACTTTTATGCACTGGTTAATATCTTTATCAATATCCCCTTTCTGTTGAATGATCGAGCCTAGATATTTAAACTTCTCGACCTTTGGTATCGTCATCCCATCAATGGTGACGACTCCCCTCACATCTTCCCTGCCACTAAAACAGCAATGTAGGTATTCTGTTTTCGATATACCTACTCTAAAGTCTCTAGACTCCAGTGTATGTCTCCAATGCTCCAACTTGCCATTAACTCCCTCTCTTGTCTCATCAATAAGAACAATGTCATTTGCGAATAACATACACCATAGTAACTCATCTTGAATCCCTTTTGTAAGCTCATCCATAACTAGGATGAAAATAAAAAGGCTTAAAGCGAAACCCTGATGCAGGCCCATGCTAACATAGAAGTCATGGGTAACCCCTCCTGATGTCCTAATACTCGTCCTACCTCCCGCATACATATCCTTAATAACTCGAATATACATCGAATACACTCCTTTCTTTTCCAAACATCTCCATAACACTTCATGTGGAACTCTATCATGCGCTTTTTCCAGGTCACCATATAAAGATTTACCTTTCTATCTCTGTACAATCTCACAAGCCTCTTGAGGAGGTAAATTGCCTCTATGATCGACCTGCCAGGTATAAAACCAAATTGGTTATCTGATATCGAAATATCCTTCCACAACCTACTCTCAATTACTGTCTCATAACTTTATGGTGTGACTGAGCAACTTTATACCCCTATAATTATTACAATCCTGAATATCCCCTTTGTTCTTATACAATGGGATGACTGTACTAAACATCCATTCTCTTGGCATCTTAGCAGTCGTAAACATAACATTGAAAAGCTCTGCTAGCCACTTCAAACCCTCTTCACCCAAACACTTCCACACTTCTATCGGTATCTGATCTGCTCTCTCTACCTTCTCATTGACTATCTTCTTTAGAGCCTCTTTAATCTCGTCTTTGCTGATAGGTTCACATAATTAAGGATGAAGTTGACTCTCGGTACTCTCTCTTTTCCTATGTCGGAAATCTTCCCTCCCTTCACCGTTGAGGAGTTTGAAAAGGTACCTTTGCCATCTCCCTTGATTTTTGCATCCTCAGACAACACCTTACCATTTTCATCTGTAATGCACCTTACAACACCAAAATTCCTTGTTCTCTTTTCCCTAGCCCCCGCTAGTTTAAAGGCTTCCTTCTCACCTTCCTTAATCTCCAGTTTTTGATATAACCTATCATAAGCCATGCTCTTAGCTACAGTAACAGCTTTCTTGGTGATATTTTTTGCTGCCTTGTATCTAACGCTACCAATCTCTTTCTCTTCATCCGATTTGCTATTCATGAAAGTAGCATATGCCTCTTTTTTCACCTTGACTTTCTCCTTTACCTCCTTGTTCCACCACCAGGCTCCCTTCATTCTGCTGCCACCTCTCCTAGATGTACCTAGGATTTCCTCAGTAGCCCTTCAAATACATTCTGCCATTGCCTCCTACATTGTATCTGCATCCTCTACTTGTCTCCAAGTTCCTTCTTCAGTAATCCTCTTTGGTCACTTCATAGCGTTCTCCTTAGTAAGATTCCACCACTTAATTCTAGATTCTCTAGCACTCCTCTTCTTCCACTTTGAGCATTTGAGCTCCACATCCAACACTAGCAACCTATGCTAAGATCCCAAATACTCACTTGATATCACCTTATAATCCTTACAAAATCTCCTATTATCCACCCTGATCAGGAAGTAATCAATTTGAGTCTTAGAGTATCTTACGGCTTTTTATAGCTCATTACAATTAATATTTTTCTAAGATACTTAATCAGGAAGTAATCAGAAAGTAATCAAAACCTCCTGTTATAATTAATACTATTTTAAAATTAATATTTTTCTGGGATAACATTACCAAAAAAAATTAATAAAATAAGAAACCCATCAAAATATTAAACTAGCATAATTTAAGTATTAAAAATTTCAAAATAGAGAGATTGATATGGTTTGGCATCAACAAGTCAAAAAAATCTAGAAATTGTTATTAATTAAACATTTCTATAAACAAGCCAAAAAAACCCGTTGTCGTAAAATTTTTTTGCAAGTTGTGAAAGGCTGTAAGGACCTGGAAGAAGTTGTAAGCGACAAGCTTATAGCTACTTATTACGAAAAATAACAAAGCCTTAGAATATGTTACAGCTTCTTGCAGCTCATTACATTTTCTTACAACTTACGGTTGCTGTATATTATGGAAAAGAATGGGGCCTTAGCTCTTTATTTTCATCTATCTACCTATTTAAAGAAGAATGATTGTATCCCTTGAAAAAAAAGAACAATTGTAACTTAACTATTACTTGATCTTAATATGTGATCCATAAGGCATTCTCTTAGTTCTTACGGACTACTTAGCATAGCAAATGCCTATCATTTTTATGCAGAAACCTGGAAGACTTAGTTAGTTCCTCTATCTTGTTGCAAGGGTGATGTGATCTTGTCAGTTAATGGAGAGGATGTGAGAGGCAAATCAGTTTTTGAAGTGTCATCAATGTTGCAAGGTCCAAGTGAAACTTTTGTGACTCTTGAGGTAATCATTCTAATTATAATTTAATTTATCACATTAGTTGTAATGTGAAAATCAATCTTTACCACCCTATTGTTCCATGGATCACAATAGTACTTCCGTAGGTTAAGCATGGCAATTGTGGTCCAGCTTAATCCATCAAAGTTCAGAGGCAGCTGGTTGCTCGAACGCCAGTGCTTTATCGGTTGGAGAAAATTAACAACGGTGCAACCTCTATTGGATATGTGCGTCTAAAAGACCAATATATGTTGAAGTGAGACACCTTGCCATCTTGCCACTATTTTGCTCAAATCCTTTGAATTTGCTCAAACTTCCTTTGAATTCAGCTGCATTCGAGTTTCCACGCTATACTTGTGTTAATGGTATTTAAGCAACTAAGCAAACGAACGATAGAGACTAGGATGACATGAACATGCTAAATGCATGGAAGTACGGAACAACACCCCAAAAAGAAAAAGTAGGAAATGACACATAGGCATTTGTGGTGCATTTTTTG